>JASJOG010000101.1:975000-977500 GCA_030142905.1 Heliopora coerulea | reverse complement strand
ACCGGATAGCTTCTTTTCGGGTAAAAATTTCCTGATTACGACATTTGTGATATTTAAAAAGTCATAATGCACAAAACTTTACATCCTCCGTTGTTAAAACTATATTCCACAACTACTACTCTATTCTTTATCGATTATACACTTTGATAGTGAGGTCTCGCTCGAACGTTGACTCATTTTTATATTATTTTGCAGTTTCAATTTTTTTCCAGTTAAACCTACATTAAACGAACATCCTAGTCGAGTTCGTTCACATTTTTGATTAAGGTTCTCGACCCCAGACTGCTTACTCAGTACTTACTACACGGGAAGACGTTGAAAAAAACAAGAGAAAGATTTCAACTGTTTTTTGTTCTAATCTCTTTTAGTCTACTTTCGATAGTACGTCTTAGTAAAATCTGTTAGATCAAAGGGCTGCTTAATGCAGGTTTGACTATACTAAAAATTTAAAGTTTCCAACTCATCAAGGAAGGGCTGTCCTGAAACTTCAGACACTGGTGAATTAAATTAATATTTTAATACTTTTAATATGTGTAAGTTTTGAACACCTACTCATCTCCTATTAATCCATGATAATAAGCGAAATAAACAATGGAGTTCAAATTTAGTGTATAGCTTGACAGACCATTGCCAACAGCAAAACCCTGGAAGGTAAAAGAGGAAAATAAAGAGTAGTTTAACAAATCATGGCAAGGTGACCAAACTATGACTCCTATCTTAACTCTAAACCCATCCTAATCCTAACTCAATCTCCATTTTACCAGCCACTCTCAGGTCCGTCTCATTCTACTTCCGTATCCTGGCCCGTCCCTCTCTTTCCCTGTACCCTCCCCATTAGCCCACTTTAACATCCTCACCCCTATTTCCATTTCCCACCTCCTTCCACCCTCCCTCCTCTCCCCTCTCACTCTTTCGCTCAACTCTTCTTCCTTCCCCGTCTCCATATCCCTCCCTCTCTCCCATATCCCTTCTCTTCCCCTATCTCTCCCCGAACTTTCTCTCCTCCCTCTCTTCTCCTCCCCCTCTTCCCTCCTCTCTCCTAATCTCTCTCTCTCTCTCTCTCTCTCCTAATCTCTCTCTCTCTCTCTCCCTCTCCTAATATCTCTCTCTCTCTCTCTCTCTCTCTCTCTCTCTTCCCTCTCTCCCTCTTTTTCTCATTCCTCCTCTCTTCCCCTTCTATCACTCCTTGTTGCAATCTCCATCCCTCTAACCGCCGCCTCTACGTCTAGCCCAAAACATGCTCGTTCCTATCTGACGCATGCTACTAGTTCAGTAATATATGAATCCACTCAAGACCGCACTGTGCCTTACTTTCATATTGATTGTGGAATTTCCCTCTAAAATACGCAACGATAATGTCGGCACATAAATGCCGCCATAACTTTCTCCTGTCACGTAGAACGGATTTGTCTTGAACTGCGGAAACTTCTCAAAAAAGTCCAACAAAGCAACAAAATTGTCCATAGAAACCTAAATTCAAGAAAATTAAAGGAACATTTCCTGTTTCAGTGACATCTTCAGCCTCAATTTAAAGCAGAAAAAGATAATCTCAAACTGTAATTATACGAGTCATTAGTATGAACATTTGAAGTGGAAGCAGTTTCAACAATTGTAGTGTTACGTGGTACAACTTACCACTCACAAAGCCGTGATTATAACCGGATTAATATCGTGCAGAGAACTCACTTTAACGTACAATTCCGAAAGGAAGTAAAAAATATACGCCGTTCGACTATGACAGGATATTGGTCATGTGCCAGCAAATTTGTAAGCCCGGTAAAAAGTATTTAGTGGCACAAGACCAAGATCATGATTTAATTAACACGACACATTTTTTCGATCTCTTCCTGAATTATCCGATGGTTTCACTTTTCCGTGCAATATCAAATCCTTGCCTCTCCCCCCAGCCTCTTGCGATACATCAATGTAAGGTTGCAAACACTTCCATGCAACTTCCACGCGTGCCTGCCAGATCACGTGAACAAACTCGGCGATCGATTTCATCACACACAATATGTTCAAACTTACATCAAACACGAGCGGCAAATTTTCTGCTAATTCGGTTTAAAAACCCTCGAAACCTTCCGATTCGTTGATCGACATGTTTGTTGCGTTAATGAAGCAGATTTGTTCCGTGCTCAATTTTATATCAAATTAGACAGGTTTTCGAGGAACTGCGATCATTCCATGATGGCACATCACTGCAGCCTGCTCAGGAGTCAGCATCCAATCCGGCAATGGACGTGGTTCAGTCATTGAACTCTAAAATGACTGGAACGATACCTGCAAACTGAATTTTGAAGCCAACATGGAAGCTGACATGTAGGTCAATTTGCAGGTCATCCCAGTACCCCACGCGATAGAATACGCAACCCGTTGCGAAAAACTTTATCCGAATTTCGGATTTTTTGACAGTTCTCTTTTTTGTTAAAAATATTAAAGCCCAGCATAAAGTTTTTAACACACCTATAATAACATTACTGAAGTTTCGTCGCTATTC
>JASJOG010000101.1:77500-337500 GCA_030142905.1 Heliopora coerulea | reverse complement strand
TGAGATGATTATTACCCTTTCTCAGAAGGATGTCTTCCCTTGACAAGTAAAATTGTCAAGGATTAGCCACAATAAAGTAATAGAAGACTCATCCAACTGGAAAGGAGTTAAATATATAGGCCGACCTTTCTCAACTAGGATAGTACCACCCCCTGCAGGCATTCAAAGAATGTTGAAGGATAATGAAAGCAAAGCTGCAGAGAGTGGGGTGTTAGGATTGAAAAAGGTGGGTGTTTATCAATCATTTATAACCTCAGCATTTTTAAGTTTCTAATTATCATTTAGTGTTAAAATTTATCACTGACTAACTGGGCAATACCAAACTGAATAACTATACAGTTATTATAATCATATATAATAACTATACAGTTATGGTAACTATATATAATACTATGCAGTTATTCAGTTTGGTAATGCTCTGGGGTTGGGTGCTGGAGTTGGCACAGTACTGGGACTGAGTGAGCTCAGCAGGGTGCAGGAATAGGTTTCAGTAAGAGACAGGTAGATTTTCATCCAAAAAAGGTTAATACTTGAGAAAAACTAGTATAAGTCATAAGATTAATCTATTTTAGTAACATCATGAAATGTGTACGGTAATAAGGTATGAGTGAATATAAGTTCCTGACATAAAATATGTCATAAGTCATGGGTGAATGTATGTGATATCACGATTAAATTAAGATCAGAATCTGCACTTTATGCCGACAATGAGAAATTGAAAAAAGTAAAGAACAAAGTCGCCGGGGTAACTTCGGCTGAAAATTTAAATTGGGATATTCTGAGAGGAACTTCATTTTGGCAGGAACACTAATAAAACAGCACATTACCAGTGATCCCTGGGCATTTTACAACCCTCAACCAACTAGTTTACTCTAACCATATTTTTTTTATTGAATAAAGTTAAAATATGGGTAGTGGAACCTGTTAGGACCCAAACATTCGATGTTACATAACATGGCGTTGTCGCAGAAATCACACAGTTGTCATGATATATACGGTATTGAATAACTGTTTCGTCTTTCTTGCTGCTTTCCAATGCATATAGTACAGGCGTTTTCTTCTAAAGTAATCCTCAAATCAACCCAGCAGTGAAATACATCGATGTACTCGATAAACTGCATATAAATCCGTAAAATCAATATCAAACGTTATTGGCTTCTTCCAACAGTCACTACATATCGCAGTGGGGTGATCTTCATCGTACATTACATCATAATTGCTAAATACCTTGGCGCTAGCCGTTGGAGAAGTATTTCTAGCAAGCTTTCATCTTGTGTAAGCTCCATGTGTTCACTTCAGGATACAGCTGCGACCTTCAACGTTCATCGTTCTGGGATGAAACATGATAAATATGGAATGTTTAGTTTAATAACATTTTTGTTCCCATGCCTCTCAAGGTGACCCAGCAAAGAAAATGGTCGACAATGGCATTCGACAATGGGACAAGTACTTCAAGTACCCAAGTTATAGTGTATCAAGAGACCGAAAAACAATTGGTCTTTGACAAGTGCGTGTTTTTCCAAATTGCACGAGAAATCACTGATTCCTTTACCAATTAATAATATACATGAAAAAAGTAACACAGTGTCAAAAAAGTATTCAGTACAAACTATTGAATTACTTTTTTTTGCCACTGTGTTACATTGAAATTGCACTGCTCTTGGCCAATCAGAATCGAAAAATTTCTCATGTGTATTATTAGCCGAAATAATGCGCTAACCCACTATCACTCACCTGCCACTCGCGTTTTTGTTAAGCTTTTTTCAAATCTCGGAACATCCCGCGTATTCATATCACAGTATATATAACCATAGAAAACCTTTTACATTTCTTAAATATTATATCTTGGGGAAGTGAAAAGAATTACCAAGCGATAACGAACGAAAGGCAACAAATTTTTATTCGTCTACTACAGTTCGACGATAGCAACTGAGCACGAAGTCAGCTGCTTTCGTCTTGGGCAAGCGAAAACCAAGCTAGATGGTTTTCAGTGCTGAAGTAGTAGTTGAATAAGAAATTGTTTTACGTTTTGACCTTATCAATCGACAATCAATTCGGCATTCACCTCGAACGTTGCATCGTTTCTACAATCAATGATAAATTTTATTATCAGTATAAAATATACAATAACCATAAGTTAAAATACCACATATGATACACATTTCTGATGTACAAAATATTTCCAAATCAAACTCTTCTCATTAATTACACTTCTAACGACAGATTTCTTATTCAAATTATTCACAAATCTTCTTTTGCAATTTTGGTCAACAATTCATGTTTCTCAGCAGCTGGAAAAAACTTCCGTTTGAAGAAATAACTAATTTTTGCACACCAGAGATCAAAATCATCTTCCAACAAGGCACCTTCTGTAGCCGCTCTAGGTCCATCTACGAGATTGTTGGCCTCTGGGGCTACCTGCCTTCGGAGAACTTCTAGAAAACGATATTAAAACTTCTCAGTTGGACATCATTCCGAACGACGAACCTCGCGCTGTCTTGCTTTAGTAAAGTTCACTCTAACCAGTTAAGCTGGCAATGTTGTATATTTTATGATTGATTATCATTCATTCTTCAGATAAGCCATAATTTCCAACACGCAGTCTTAACTTTGCTCTTCATCATCATTTCATCTCTTATTTCTTCTCCACCAACTTTTTCGCATAGTCAACCTTTTGTTCACGCTTCTTGTTTCTGCTCAGGCCCGTGACCTGGGGAGATCATGGAGATCGGCCGATCCAATGTATTTGGTCGGCTCACCTTAGGGTAAATGTGACCCTATTGCATACTCTCCAACACGAAATGGTAAACCAAAGCGCAGCTATTTTAGGCAATCATGATCCACTATGGTTACAAGAGTACATTAACTTTGTCACTTCATTCAGTTCACTACCTACTTCTCTTTAACACGAACATACATAAATTTTAGCAGCGAAAAACTGTTTCCAGAATGTTCAAAAATGCGTTATTCACTACTTTGCTTTTCATTGCAACGCGCATGCCCTTGGAGAATACCGTTTGCAACAACCGCATTAAAAAGGTCCACGGAAGTTGTCATCGATCGTCTTCCTTTTCAAAACTTTTGAATCCAAACCTGCCTACGGGCCTTCAGCTCTCGACTGCTTTTCTTTCATCTTTTCTTCTTATCATTCTCTTCTCTCTCTGGCTTTTCTTGTCTTCTTCCATCCCATCCTGACCTTTCCTGTTCCAGTATTCTCACATTATACTCTTCTACTTATCCTTTCTTCTCTTTCTTTTTTCGCTCTCCTCACCTTTCTATCTATCTTTTCTTTCTCGGTTTTCAACGTTCCCTCGTCCTAACTGCTTTCTGTAAATATGATCATTTTCCGTACTTTTACCAAATTTTCTTCCCTCCATCTCCTTCTTTTACACACGATTATTTTTCTCTGATCATTTTTACTTCACTTGATCCTGAATGATCCTATTAAAAGTCGATAGTCCCACCTCAGAAAAAAACTGAAAATCTACCTTGTTGTGATTCTGTTAAACAGATGTCACTCACTCCTCTCTCAGTGTGATTACGGGCGCTATCTTCCATTGACTTACGGTCTGGATCATCGGTAGGTGACGCTAAAAAGTGAAGTAATGTACAAGAAACGCATTGGACATACACAAACTGTATTGGCATTCTCCTAGCAACATTCACGACTTTACACCTTGGTGAGATAACTAGACTAGAAAATCAGGATCATAATTTCGACCTTCGTAGGAACACGTTATACTTTTACTATCCGCCTGTTGCTTTAAACCAGCCAGTCAGATTCACGGATGTGCAACAGTTAACGATGAACATTTCAACTGTGAGGTCTCAAAGTCATAACGTTTTTACCCTTTTTGATGTGATAAAATAAGTTCGTAGATTGTAGCATTAGCATTTTTCTCACCTGAAACTTTGAAGATAGGAATATCAACATTCTTGGAAACGTTAGGTTGCCTTTCTTCTGTTGTTGGAAACTGCTCGCCATCTGGTTTCTCGTTTGCAGGATTTAAAACCGAATGACTTGACAACCTGTTTCCTGCAATAAAGAAAACACGCCATGAAGAAGTAACTTTCACGACAGTCGCTAAAATTTCCTTCGTCGAAAAACGTTCCACTATTCACTGAACGGTTTGAATCTGGGAACATCGCAATTGTACATTTTAGCTTGTTCGTCTAGATTAATCGAAAACTAACCTTTCACCACCTAACAAAGGGCCTTTGCTTGAGACGTTAGAATTCTCCGCTTTCAACTTTGGCAGTCTACCAATTTATTTTGCTATTCACAGTATACGTCATTGAAAAATGCCTAGGCAGCATCCAATATTTTTTATACTATGGTCTGGATTTTACCCACAGCTGGCTTGGACTGGCCATCCTGCCATCGCGCCACAGAACAATGGCTGACTGTTGTTCTACGGTACGATGGCAGAATGCCCAGTCCAAACAAGACCCACAGTGGTGTTTGAGCAATAAGAACAAAACCTGCACTTGTTTGTTCAAAATATATGTAGACGTCTAGACAATGTCTGTACTATTTTTATTACTGATATGAACCTGAGCCATTCTCTTAAAGACAAGGTAAAAACTTCCAGTAACTCGTGTTTTACTAATATTTAAAAACCGAGCAGGAGAGCTGTACTTTATTTAAAACACGAGGTGATGGTTGAGCGTTTTAGATAGGACAGAGCACATACTGCGAGTTTTTTAAATGTATTATAAAACGAACCTCTTAATACGCTTACTTGCGGAGCAAGTTTGCAAATTTATGTTTCCTAAACCGAAAATATTGGAGGAAAACTTGGGTAGAAAGGCAAGCGTGTCTTTATCAGTTATAAAGACACGACACAGTTATCATTTTCCTTCGTATTTTCTTCAGGAATTCTTGACGTGTTTTATAAGAGAATACTAAAACACATCGTCACACTCTTGCGAACGACGTACCTTGGTCTGGTGTTTCACCTCGTTTCACAGATGCAGTCGAGATGGGGCTTCTTGCACTGAGACACTGAGACGATGCTGATACACTCTGTTTTGGGCTCTCTCTTAGCAAGCTATCAGTGACATAGACCACTGCACAGCCAACTATGGCCTCAAAGAATTCCAAAAATGATATCTCAATTTCCAAATTTATGAACCCATCCTGCTCAACCCGAGGATCATCGCGTGCAAGGATCTTGATGACCTCCTTGGCAGATAAATTCTGGTCTATCAAGTTGTAGTCTTTCAACATCCACAGCATCTTCCTCATATCAAAGGATTGATCGTGAGGTGGCAGCTTCCGTGGTTGACTCCAAAGTTCATAAACTGCGTAACTCTTTGGAAAGTACTGAGAAAGCTCCAGCGCAGTGCCTGGCTCAGAGTAGACAACTCCGCCGACATTGCAAGCATGTCTTAAGACATTCAGGGTGATAAGCTGTGACAAGCACCATGGTAACACCATTTGGTTAGCAGGGGAATAATCATCTGCATACATGTGATAAGCAATGGTCACCAAGGCTGTAAGGAAGTCTCGCATAAGGATATTCTCCCACGGATTGTGGAGATTTTTTCCATTCCGATCACTGTTTGTCACTCGCAAGATTTCTGGAAGGCTTATGCCGTGATGATGCACCTTGCAGTCCTTTAGAAATCTGCAAAATTGCATTTTGATCATGACCAAAGTGTTGTCCAATGATGTGTCATTCCCAATGGCAGTATAAAATGTGTAGATTTCCTTCAGTTTGCTGATGTGTTGCAACAACACGTAATTCACTTGTTGGGCTTCTTCTACTTGTTGGTCAAGGTCTATGTCTCGGTCATCAAACAAGTGGCTAATATTTAATTCGAATCCTGTTGTCAAGTCTCCACTTAATATAGATGAACCAGGAGTTCCAGCTCGGATAGGAAGTCCAGATGAGGTAATATCAGGAGTAATCATGCCAGATGGATTAATGTCAGGAAATTCTAACATGTGATCACTTTCAAAAAGACCTGTTAATATAATCAAAATATAAAAAATGACTTAATCATACTTACAAATTTGCATTACTATAAAGGTATGCATGTGTGTATGTATGTATATGCTTATATATCTATGAAAAGTATGTGATCATAATTTATTTATAAATTAATGATGCATTTATGCAAATATGTACACATATATTTATCTGTCTGTTGGTGGTTCACAGTTACATTTGTATGTGTGTGCATACTTATGTACATACTTACATGTGTATCTATGCATGTATTGATAAACACAACCATCAATTTGCATTCTTTGTATGTATGTATACAGATATGCACTTACCTTTGAAAGTGCACACTTATATACAGACATATATGCCACTACATAGGCCAATTATTACTGTCTGTCAAAACTTAGTTGCCCAATACTATTAATTACCAAAGGCAGCAGAGGGATGCCTAACGTTGTACTTGATTATCAGTGAAGATGATTTTATAAAAGCAAATTTTTTGCCACTGGAGAACAATTCTTAATAAAATTTTGTTCTGGCAACACACTGCATTAAAAACCATCATTGATAATCATCCCGGATTACATCACCTTAAGTTTTGTTAAATTCTGTTCATTGATAAATTCTTACCTTCAAACACCACTCCATTCTTAAACACAAACATTCCTTTACCATGCTTCATGTTATTCACCCATTCACCATCATATCTGGCACCATTGGCATAGTAAAATACCCCACAACCATGACGCAGCCCATTCACCCAGTCACCCACATATCTGTTCCTCAGGGGATACTGTGAACCTTTGATACGCCTGAGGAACCACATATGCTCCCCATATCCATGTTGAACCCCATTCAACCACTGACCACAGTACTTTTCATTGGTAGTGTACCAGTGCATGGTACCTTGACCGTGTCTAACGTTATCCTTCCACTCTCCCTCGTAAACGTTGCCACTTGCATACCTGCGGGTACCATAACCATGTCGCTGATTCTCACGCCAATTGCCTTCATAATACGACAATCCATCCTTGTCATATTTCAAACAACCTCGTCCTTCTCGTTTACCGTTGCGCCACATTCCAGAATAGCTGCAAGGGACTGATGAGCACTTGAATGTCCCTTCACCATGGCGCAGGCCGTCCTTCACTTCGCCTTCGTAGACACTACCATCAGGCCAGATGTACACGCCATACCCACACAACTGGTTCTCAACAAAGTCTCCTTCATAAACCGTTTTATTGCTCCACACATACTTCCCTCTGCCATGCATCAGTCCATTTTCAAATTGCCCGGTGTAGACATTGCCACCTTGAAAGTAAGCGGTCCCAAAACCATGTAAAAACCCGCGGTCATCAGTTTCACCGTCGTAAACTTCAACTAGAACATTTGTCAACAGCGGTTCATTTCGCATCGCATCGAAAGCCACATTGCTCTTCACAATCAGTGACGGTTCGGGTTCCTGTGGAGCATCTGTTAGTTCGCCATTGCTTTGGGATTCGTCGTGCTTTCCAAGCTCTTCGTTGACGTCTACAGAATCAACGGTAACTTCTGGAATAGTTTGAGGCATGCTATTGCTTTAGTCTTCAGAAAACACCATCTTCAGATTTCTTTCGATTTCGTCTCCATAACGACAACGTAAGCCAATCAACGAATGCGTTAAAAGCAAGAGAACGAAACTACCAATCACAGATTGTTTTCGAAAAACTACTTACTTGACCAATCAAAAGACAGATATGTTACCATTGATACCACTGATAGACTACCGCTGACTGTTCTTGGGAGCCTTCAATCATGGATTTAAATGAAGAGCTATAATTTACTGATTCGAAAACCTCTGCACTTGACGAACTCAAAGGAAAGTAGTTTTGAATTATGATGGACATGGGGTGTCTAAGGAAAGGTATATGATGAAAAGGGCGTCTTCAAAGACTAGAAAACCCGGCTGGTTTGTCTGGGACGGACTTGGAATAACTTGTGCAGTGTTTACGTATTTTCTTATCGCGTATGCTGAGTTTGTTGTTGTCGGTGTAATGCTTCTTCCTGAACTTTCGACGACAACCTGGGGATTTGTTCATTCTATTATATTTACAGTTTTAGCAATCTTAGCAGTTGTTGCTCACATAAGAGCCATGATAACGGATCCAGTAAGTATATATCTTAATGATTTGAAAGCATAAGGATTAATATTTTCGACGGTATTTTTCAGAAAAATATGGAGATTGCGCAGCCAGGTTGAGACATGATTAATTTTGAGACACGTTCTCTGACTAAATTTATTAAATATACAAGCTTTCGACTACCTAACTGTAGTCTTCGACAGGCAAGAGTGACATAAATTAATGGCATGTAGATATTTATAGGTGCGTGTTGAATTGTGAAACTATGCGGCAGGAAGCGATTAGCGAATACAATGCTTGTTGACAAGAACAGCGTATTGTCTGGGAAGCGGCTTGGAGTTATTGTCAGATTTTACTATTAAAGCCGTATGCCAAGATTCTAATGTTTTTCGTGTCCGGTAGTTACCACTATAAATTACTTTACCATTAATGGTAAAGTTAATTAATTTATTTCCATTAATTTATGTCACTCTTGCCTGTCAAAGACTACAGTTAGGTAGTCGAAAGCTTGTATATTTAATAAATTTAGTCAGAGAACGTGTCTCAAAATTAATCAGGTATTTTTCAGCAATTTGCCAAATTGGTGTGTACAGTTGGCACATAAAAAGTCAAGCTGTTATTTCATGAGGTGAAAAAGTCTATTTGGCCATATTGATAAACATTTAACGCAAATGATGACCTTATGATTCGATATAACTAGTGTTTTCCACGGTTGAGTCTGAAGGCAGGAAATTGTAATTAAATTTAGCTTTTGCTACTCTTAATTGTTAACTGCTTTGCCAAAAACATTTGTGTTAATGTGAGCTCTACCTAACTTATGTTTTTGAATAATTCCTGAAAGGAAAAATTTTGTTTTAGTTTTGCAGCAATGACAGCTTACTTAGAAGTTACAAAAATCAATTGTTTATTCACGTGTTGATGGGCAAGGGCACACTTTAAAATTTTATTCTGGCTACTGCCAGACAATGTCACTCAGCATAGTGGGGTATCTGCCCCTTAATGGTATCAACTGCCAGCTGGGTTAACTAATTAATGGGCAAGGGTGCATGTGAGAATTTTTATTCTGGCTAATGTCAGATGTCTTATTCCACAGAGTTGGATGCTTCCCCTTTTAATGAGTTAATCACAATCCATTTAGCTGACAAAAGGAGTGAGAGAAGAAGTAATAGAAAGTTTTAAATATCGGTCATCTAAATGTAATCAACATAACATATTACGTAGCAATAAATGTGGTAACTGAATAATTAATAAGTCATTAAGACATGTCTATATCTCATTGCTATGTAGTATGGGCCATCATTTTCATGGATGCAAGACATTTAGAGTAAAATTGTTGGGAGAAACAGGCACTGAAGAAATAGAATTTTTCTCTCTTTTGATGCTGTGGTTGATTCTCTGCAGCATATGTACTGTAAAGTGATGATGCCACTACATTTATCTAATCCTACTTTACAAAAGAAATAGACAGTAGAATGTACAGGAACCACTGAATATTTTTGTCAAATACACAACAATGCTAATGTTAGATAGTTAAACTGTTAAGTCCTTTGACCACTTGGCACTAACTCCAAATAGTGTTAGTGATAACATTTTGTTTATAAATCTGTTTCAACTAAGTTTTTCTTGTCATTATGAATGCTGTGATGATGACTAAACTTAGTTGAAACATTTCTAAGCCCTTATTTCTAGATGTCCCCAAAACTCTCCATTTATAAGAATATATGACTTGAAAAAAGTAATCTCAGTATGCATTTTATTTTCTCCAGCAACTAAATTTTACTGGTGAATGAACTTGTGAGACTCCTATAAGCCAGAAATACTTCCATGACAACCATTTTGGTTACAGTTGTTTACACAGTTGATTTCCTTATTCTGCTGTGTTCACATTTTTAGGGAAGTATTCCTCTAGGAAACTGTACAAAAGAGAATATTAAGAAATTAGATATAAAAGAAGGTGAAGTTATGTATCGATGTACAAGATGTGAATGTATTAAAACAGATAGAGCACATCATTGCAGGTTAGTTTGAATCATTGCTTGAAGGTCTTTAGGAAACTGTTATTTTGAGGATAGTATTGATTTTAATTATTTTAATCCATTGCAACAGCCAATTGAATTACAGGAACTCTAATAAGATCCTATCTGCATATGATCAGTAAAAAATAAATTGTGGTGTTTCAATATGTAACTTTAATTCTCTTTCTTTTCTTGATATTTTTTTTCTTCACATGGTCTAAAATCTGAGATTCTTAAGTTAATCTGTAAATTTATTTTTTAGCACCTGTAAAAGATGCATAAGGTAATTGCATAGTATACGGTAGCATTAATTTTATTTGTGTCAAAAGAGATTTCAATCATGTTCTGCTCTTATATGCAAAATTTAATTGCCAGGTTGAGCAAGTTGTTGATATAGTCATCTCCACAATCATAATACCAATCATCATTATCATCATATTATTATTTATTATCATGATTATCCTTCAATCATGAGCACTGCCTACATCATCAATACCCTCATTATTGTGGTCATTATTATAAGTATCATCATCATTGTTATTATAACTGTCATCATGATTGTCATCATAATTATAATCACTACCATCATCATTGTCATTGTCATCATCATCTAATTTATGTATTCTCAAAACTGTTAAATACTCTTTGATAAATGCTATATTGTTTTACAACTTTTTGACTTGTTCATGTAAATAAAATTATCATTTTCAATATTTCTATTGCTTTGTTTTGTTTTTTTGTTTTGTTTTTAGGAAAATGGATCATCACTGCCCATGGTAAGGCCTGAAACTATTCCTAAGGAATTCCATTGTTTGTACTGTTATTTACTTCCTTGTTGAATTGTGTTTTAGGATCAACAATTGTGTTGGGGAAAGCAATCAGAAATTCTTCGTTCTATTCACGGTAAGGCAAGCAACTTACAGTCTGATCAAAACTTATTGAGTTTTTTCTTTGCCATCCAGTTATCCACCTGTCCACATATGAATGGCTCAGAAATTAAATTCTCATAATTGCTATTTTGCTCTTAGTTTTTGCTTTTAGGTTCAACTGGCTAGCTGGGAAGACGCGATCCAGCTCACTGGAAAGAAATATTCCCTCAACAACACTCATTAGGCAAGCTGGCCCTCAGGAATGACTTGCCATGACTTTTTCTGATACTTTTAATTCCAAATCATCGCGGTAGGCGAGATAAAGATCTTCCCTTTTGAGCTAAGCCAGAAATAAGCTGCTTCCCAGCTAGTCCAGTGGGCAGACTGGTTACCTTCCATATAAACGCCTTCTGAACCTGTGGGGAACGTGATAGTGTAAGAACGACTGAGTCACTTGTCCCTCCCATTAAAGGTCTCCCTCATTATTAACCAGTACTATACTGAAGATCACTGTCACATTCGCAAAATGAAAGGAACGCTGGCTAAAATGACATTTACATAAATAGCCATATTACACCATTCCAGCAATATTTCCTTCGGTGTGTACGTTTTGGTAAAAGTTGGCCAAACAACGTTTGAATAGTGGCAGAGCCGGAACCTCTCGCGGTAGTCTGACAAGTCTTTTTGGCAAAAAGTATTTTCACAGTGATTCTGGAGTGTATTTAAGTGTAGATTTGTTGTGTTTTTTGATGCGATTATGCACTTATTTTGTACCAACTTTTTTGCAGTTTTACATCATGTCCATATCAATCTACGCATTATACTTGGCTATTAGACAGTTTTTTATGTGCTCAAACCAGGACTGGGAAAGTAAGTATGCAATATTTTTTTTTTGTTAATCGTAAGCAATTTAATGTCTGGGTATTCTTGCAGTTTAGTTGGCAGTTGCAGTCGGGAAAGTTTTTGCGACCAACGGAATCCTAACCACTGATCTAAACCCTAATCAATCATTCTAAACTTGGGAATTCTTGTGACAGTTGGGGTCTTTTTCATCCCTTTTTTGGTTTTGGTTTTGGTTTTTTAAAAATCTCTGAACAATTTCATTTGCCTACTGAATAGCAGCTTTTCCAGATAGTGTTGTCAAGGTTATTTAAAATTTACTCCAACATGGCAGACAGGTTCAGGTTGACGACTTTATACGAAACTTTAAACCATGAAATTCAAACGTTATGGACCAATACACTGCAACAAATTAAAGTTTTGTACTTCTACCTTCTTCTGAACGAAAACAAATAGTTTCCATGTTGTTTGAAGCTTTTCAAACTCTTATTAGTCGTGAGAAATCTTGGTTATGCCCGGTGTAAATTTAATCTTAGCTTTCACTACACACATATCTCACAACTAAGAAAAAGCTCTCTTGTCGCTCATACCCTATTCGTGGGTAAAACATTCCCTTCAAAAACGGCTCTCGGTCTGCTAACTTTCTTGGATTTGAAAGCACGTTTGTCCATGGTAATCATCACTGACAGATCTTGATGTCCTGACTGTTCACGTCCTCTCATTCCTTGAAAACGCTCTCAAGAGGATTTTCACTGGAGGAGGCTTAAATACTTGGGGGGCAGTGGTCCCCGCTTGTGGCCTGGGGCCTGGTTCCCCAAGAAGTTTTGAAGTTCTATGGTATTATGGAACATTTTTGGCGTTCTGATGGTTCAAAAAGAGATTACTCCTTGAGCTCTTTATTTAAGCTGGTCGAAAACGAACATCCATTTTTCTGCTTAGCATAGTAAACTTAAGGAGTGTGTAATTCTTCTTTTGACTTGTCTTCTGTTTTTGTTCATTTAGATTGCACTTATCTAAAAGTGCCTGCAGCCATGGTGTGCATAATATTTTTAGTTTTTGAAGGGATTTTATTTGGATTATTCACGTTAGCAATGTTCTGCACTCAAGTTTGTTCAATTTGCAAGGATGAAACGGTAACTATATTAAGAGCTTGGCTAAATTATCAAGAAACAGTAGACCAGCTTGTTGAGCTTCTCCCTACCTTCCTTCAAAGTTCGGTTTTATTTATTTTGTATTGTTTTTGAAGGGAATTGAACATTTGAAGAAGGAGAAAGTCAAACTAGAAGATGATAAATCATTGTGAGTATAACTTTCACAAAATTGAATAGCCAGTTAGCCAGCAAAGGTAAATATTGAGTTATCACCGTAGTAGTTCACACGTACGAAGCGAAGGTTAACTATCTTTCCTCAGAAATCTCAATCTATCAGTGTTTTTGGCAGGTATAAGCAACGTTTTTGGCCAAGAACTAGGCCTTGATGCGTTACTCACCGCGCCTTGATAAATTGATATATATGTTGAGCATTTGAAATCTGCCAGTCAGATTGTAGCACTTGACTAGTAACGAGTTCCTACTAATTTACAGTTAATGCGCACGTATGTAGAACTTAAAATTCACCATTTATGTTGTCAGCTACTACCCCGTTTGACATCGAATAACTTCCAGTAAGAATTGAATTTCAAGTTTCCACGAAATGATAAACAGTGAGACCTGAATCGACGTCCATTTTGTAAAAGTCGATAGCTAATAGTTTCTCTGTTTTGAAAGAACCAGCTGCAACTACAGTGTGTTGTTTATTCATTTGTCGAAAACTTTAAAAAGCGGGGAATTATTAAATTAAAGAGTCCCACAATTAGAATTGCACAGCGCTATTTGTATTACTTTACGAGAATATTTCAATTGAACCAAACCGAAAATGATGATTTCTGTATTAAACCATGATCCTTCGTTTGTACTCAACGTTATATCTTTCAGAAATATTGAAAAATTAAGTTTCGAAAAGAAAGAGGTGCTAACTTGATGGGACGAGGTTGTATGTTGAGGCTCTCTCAGTTGTTATGAGGGCTAATTGGAGTTCGCAAAACACTGTGGTTAAACGTACAGCCGCCGTGCTTTTCAATACCGTCAACTGAATGCTCTTCTTGATTTTGGCATTTTCCAGATACGATAACCTTCGAGATGTGTTTGGAGGGAATTTCTCAATACAGTGGTTTTCACCATTTTCCCATCCTCCTGTCAACAGACGGAAATCTCCTTTCTCGTTTTATGAAGTATAAACTAACTGAAAGTCGGAGGGACATGCTTTGATTTTTACTTCCATGAACACACGTCAAACTGAATAACACGGTATCAAGGAGGTCACGTCATAAACCACCACGCGCATTCGTTTCTAAAATTAGCCAACCGCTTCTGAAATTTCATGACTGATTATTTAAATTTGTCAGTCGCTAGCGAGCCGTGGCTGACGTCATCAGTTTTGTGTTAGGGTTAGGGGACATTCAAGGACGTTTAGTGTGAATCATGAATCAGCCACTCGAACCAGTCCGATGTGTTCAGTGTAACGGTGGGGTTCTCACCTTGGTTGCCAGATTTGCCACCATCAGGACGGTTGTGCTGTCATTTTGACGAGCACAAAAGCGACTCCTCCTTTATAAGACCTATTGGGCACTGGTTCGCTTTGTTATTGTACTTCAATCAGCGTGCTTAGAGTGATTTTGCCCGACCAAAGGTTTCCTGACAACTCGTGGTCATCATTTAATCCAAATGCTTCGCTAGTTGGTTTTTATTCAACTCGAGTAAGATAAAACCTAACTCCTTAAAGTACTCAGACACCTTGAATTATTGACTCGTGATTGGACAACGAAGTTCTGGACGAGAAGTGTGCTGAAAGATGCGGTCTGGTATAATCAGGGCGCCTCTACAATTGCTCGGCCCAGATCAAAAGTCGAACTTGTCATGAGCCAAATCAAATGCTAATCAGTTTGAAGAAAGGATTTTGCTAATTAACATTAGATTCGGCACATGAAAAGTTCGACGTTTGAACTGGGCCTTGGAAGCGACCTACCCTGGAGAGGATAGTCCGCGTAGATAACGTGGAGATTTCTACCTGGGAGCTGGGTGTGGACTCGACAATTACTGGTGATAGTTTTACGCTTTCATTTGCGATTTCTAATCAATGCAAAACAACACTCATTAGGGCTATACGAGAGAAGACGTAACTTACATAGAACGTGCCTTACATGAAAAACAAATTGACTCATTTACACGATATACATAGGAATCTTATTTTAGGCCTTGCTTGTGTACAAAGTGAACATGGACGTACATATCGGGGGTACAGCAGGGGCAACTGCCCCTCCCGAAAAACTCAAAATGTCTTTTTATATTGTGTTGATTATTACTTTATTGCCGATATTGATAAAATCATTTGGTTCTAATTACAACATGAATATTCAGCACTGAAACGCACATTTGGGTTTTAATTTATTCTTGTGTAATTTCATATGAATAGCAGCGAGATTCTATGTTTCTGATACACACATCAAACACTCTCACGGACAACTAAATTCTGGGGACAATGTCCTATATACTGTCCCTACTCCAGAAAAAAAATCAAAGGCTTTTATTAAGAAATGGAATACAATTAGTTTTTCATCAACCTTAAAGCCCCTACATTGAGAAGAACTGCTTTCAATATTACTCTCACTACAACTTCTCGAGAAATGAAGTTAAGAGGAAGAAAAGGTAAATCTCATTCAAACATAGTTAAAGAAGGCAAACAGTCTATACTGCTTCAGTATTTAGCAAGGAATCATGTGATACCATTGCTTTAAAACTATGTCAAAGTCACAAGTTTTATCAATATCCATGAATGGTCCACCATCAATGTACCGGCTGAACAAGGAAAATGATTGGTTGCTATAAATATAAAGAAAAAGGAGACAGGAAGTTAAAATGAAGGACAAAACGACTCCTTTGGTTTGTTATAATGGTTATAACTGAAAAAATGGTCTCCAAAGTACTACGATTCATTAAGGTATTTAGCAATTAAGGCAGGTTTCATTTAGAAGTAAACGTATTTTATGTGAAGCTGGCATTTTCAAGGCCACTAATACGGTGGTCAAGGTTCAGATGAATAACTTGGTTATTTGACGTGATAGCCATAAGCCTCTAACAGAACAAATCAGAAGTGAATTTTTCCAGACTAGAAGCGGCCCTAAACTCGTCTTCTGAAAATTAAACCACTATTAAAATGGTTCCAGTAAGGGATTCCCTAAAGTGATTATTATAAAGACTTTTTAACAAGTGTACAATTAAGTAAACACTGTTATACAGATTCTTGCTGTCTACTTAAAACTTTAACCATGAAACAAAGACCAGTATTTCAAGCAAGGGCGATGAGATGAGGTGTTACCACATCTGTTTTTAATGGGGGTGAACGGTATTGCGCCACCCCTAAATAAAATGTTGGGGAAGCGTGGTCCCCGTACCCCCTCGCTTACTACGCCATTGTACTTGAGCTATTAAAAAGTATTAACATTCGTTAGCGAATAGAAAGTATGAATTGTGCTCTTGATCGAACAGAAGGTATGAATTGTACTCTTGATTATATACATCAGAGTGAACAATCGTATTGTGAAGATGGAGCCTGAGATACATTTGTTTATTTACGATGACAACGGTTGGTTGAAATTTGGACAAAGATCGCTGTTTGGAGAACTTATTAAAAACTTTTTCGATTGCCAAGCAATATGATCTCGAACTTGGAGCAGCTATTTATACCTTACCAAATTTCTAGTAATGTTTTCAGGAATGTTCTTGGAGTCAAATATTCTTACCTTCTAGTAACGCCCTTGTCCACCCTTCCACTGTCTCGGTGCTCTGTTGAAGCCTGGTCTCCTGGGATATCCTCTTGGTCCACCACGAGGAGCCATGCCAGGCCCGCCTCGTCCTCTGGTTCCTCGAGGCCCACCGCGCCGTGAAAGATCATTATAGCCATATCCAGACTGATCATGACGATTGCTTCTGGACGGTAGAGGTTTATCGTGGACGGATTCTCGTTCTCGGTGCCTGTCCTCTTCACCATAACTTCTGCCAAACTCGTCACGAGAAGCCGGTTGGCCAAAAGCATCGCCAGGATTTTCCGGACGATCGGCCGACGAACGGCTTTCAAAACTAGTTTCATATCTTTCGAGACTCTCCCTTCGTTTTCCCGCTTCCTCCGTTGACACCTTCTGCCCTTCGAACTTCGAAAATCTCGCAGGAAATTCAGTCACTTTTCTTGAAGGCTGTTCACCTATTGCTTCCTTTGGTTCGTCGACTACGCTTTTGGAAATTTCCTTCGTATTTTCCCTCTCAGAAGCCCACTCTCTCGATGGATTAACTCTCTCTTGATCAGGTGCAACGTATTGACTGGGTTGGTTGGGAGAAACTTGTCGTAGTTGTCTTCCATCTGAGGGAAATCGCTCCTCATTTCGAGCTCGTAGTTCACCATATTTATCATATGACCGAGTCGCAGACCAATCACTTCTTAACTCTTCAGAAGGTCTCTCTCGCTGCAAAGGAGACACTCCACCAAGCCTACCACGCCAGTCTCTTTCGTCTAAATAACTTTCTCTTGACGGAGGACGACCATATCCTTCTCTAGATGGTGGTCGACCAAGACCTTCACTCGACGGTAGCAGACTAGGTTCTCGAGGTGGTAACCGACGATAGTCATCTGTTGCCAGCGGCACATTGACATCTCTGGTGGAAAGTCGACTGTAATCTTCCATCCCTGGCCTCCTTTCTCTAAACAGTACGCGACCATAGTCGTCTGCTCCTGGTGACCGACTTGCTTCTTTCGCTGAAAATCGACTATATTCTTGTACCGTATTCACTAGACTTCCTTCTCTTATTAAAGGTCTACTATACTCTTCTCTTGTTGCTGGTAGACGTCTTTCTTGCTCTTGCAGAAGTCTATCATATTCTTCTCTTGATAGCAGACCCTTCTCTCTTGACGGTAGCTGACCGTAGTCTTCTCCAGATGGTACGACACTGTCTTCTCGCACATCCATTAGCTCATTCTTAACTCTTGCCGACGCTAACTGGCCATACGTTTCTTCTCTTGATCTTAACTTGCCATACTCTTCAGGAATTCTGCCTTGCGTTGACAAACTTTCTCTATAGTATCCCTGGGGAGTAACTCTGCGTGTTTTCTCATCAACGTACAACCGAGGTTCATCAATGATTTCTTCACCAGGACGGGTGTTATACGAAACGTCTGATGGATAATCAGGCAACGATTTAGCTTCTTCGAGCTCTCGGGGTTTCTTGGAGGAATCCATCAATGAAACACCTGAACGTTTGAGATATAGATCTTCGGAATCAGGTTTACTTCCCATTTGTCCTTGGTCTTGTCCCTCGATTCCAGTGTCATGCCAGTCTCGCCTGGTTTGTCCACCACGGAAGTCTTCTTGATGACCTTTACTCTCCTTAGCCTCCTCTTCCATTGCATCGTCCTTTTCTCCTTTCATGCTCCTGCCCATCGCTTGCTGAATCATTTGATCGATCAGCGGTGACTTGTGTTTCATGAACATTGCCAGATGCTTCGGTCCTCGCAGATGTAAATTCTTGGCCGACAGTGTCGTGAACTGGACATTACAGAGTTGACAGAAGAACTTTCCTTGTTCGTCAGAGCTCTGTACAACATACTCGGCCCCAACGACATTCCTCGGTAAGTTACCACTCGCCAATACATCAGCATCCGACGGCTGGCTCCGAACATCTGCCGAAGTAGAAAACTTGGATTGCTTCTTCAGGATTGACTTTAACGGTTTGGAGCTCGGAGAATCTGTGCCATACGGTTCTGTATCACTGATTTCAGCCAAATCTTCCTCAACTGGATCTTCTTCGATGTTGGTATCCATTGCACTTTCGGTGATCTGCCGTGCAGTAAGAGAACTGCTTACAGGCATATGCTCCAGTTTTCTACCCCTTGGTTTTGGTTCAAAGGGCGCAGGGCTGATAGTCCTCAATGCTGCAATGGCCGTCGGTATGCCTTTTTCTACGGCTCCACGAGCCGCAGACACCTGGCTGGCAGAAAGACGCGAGTCTGACTGAGTGAGGTTGCCGCTGTTCGCTCGCTCACTCGATCCCATCTTCAGCTGACGTCCTTGATCTTCATCATCAGTCGGTTGAATGTACATGAGAGCTGAGGTGTTCCGAGGACCACCAGAAACTTGTCTACCACGGCCACTTTTTCCTCGCATAGAGTTGATGCCCCTTCCTAGTGCTGAAGTACTTCCTTGAGCCAAATCACTTCCAAGAGCTGAACCCCGTGCTAAAGCCAGCCCACGTCCAAAAGCCAGGCTACCTCCTGGCGCCAGTTCATTTCCCGGAACCAGTCTACCTCCTGGAGCTTGACCCTGTCTGGGAGCTAGACCTTGACTGGGAGCTAACTCGCGTCCTGGGACTAGCCCAATTCCTTGCTCAAGTCCA
The DNA here is from genome assembly GCA_030142905.1 of Heliopora coerulea. NCBI lineage: Eukaryota > Metazoa > Cnidaria > Anthozoa > Scleralcyonacea > Helioporidae > Heliopora > Heliopora coerulea. Next base: position 318,224 of record JASJOG010000101.1, on the reverse strand, counting down.
CGTTCAAGGGCTACTCCAACTTCTCGACCGGTATTAACTCTGTGAACAGCAGACAGATAGTCACTTGCTAAAGGAATAGTTTGTCGGACTCCTAATCTTCCCTGACCAATATTTTGGTAAGGGACTCCTGCTCTTGCAAGTGTGGCAATGAGTTCAGGATGCAGATCCCCTTGATCTCCCAAATTTTGTGCTTCAAATGCTCTATTCTCGTAACTGTACGGATCAAAGTCGGCTGCATCCTCTCCCTTCTCTAAACTGCCAGAAATACTAGGTCTCACGTCCTCCACCCTAAAAACCGTTCCTTCAATAGCAGCCGTAGTTTCTGGTACAGGTCCCTTAGTAGAAAAGTTCCTTGATTGCAGCTCTCTGGATAAAAGCAACCCACGACCATCAACTGGTTGTCGATGCCTTTCAACTTGTGTTTCAGACATTTCGTAGTCTTCTTCAAACTGCTGTTTCAGATCACGGCGTCCTTTAATATCTTCCAGGTCTATTTCTTCATAGTCACTTGCATCTTCAAATATTTTATCACTTTCACTAGTTCTTTTCTTTCGGGTTACACTATCACTTTTCAAATTGTCTTCTTCCTTCAGGCTCGCTCTCTTGCTGCGACCAGAACTCAACTCTTCCTTGCGGCTGGCGATACGCTCTAGTCGACCACCGGACTTTCTCTGCGAGGTTTGTTCCTTGTCACTCGACCTCGCCTCCTCTTCCTCCTTACGATCGTACCTTATAGAACCAACCTTTTCACTTTTCTTATCTTTCCCGCTCGTCAACCTGCGCCCAATCTCGTCCTCTCTTGTTCCCAGGGATTTGCTGCTCTGCTCTTTTCCTGACCAATTTTGAACTGTCCATTTAGCCAAAACTTTTTCCTTGGCGTCTTGACTTTTGGCCTTCATTTGTGACACCAAACTATCCTGTTTATCCCTTTCGCCTCTCTTGTCGTTCTTTTCCCCGCTTTGTTCCGCGGATTTCGTAACCTGTTCGGCTCCATCTTTTTTCCCAACCCTTTCTTTTTCTCCACGTTTCGGAGAAACAGACCACTTGCGTTTTGAGGAGGACTTTGCATCATCTTTCTTGGAGGTCCTGGTTGGACTTGGCGATCTCCTGGATCTTTTACTGGAAGACCTCTCCCTTGAAGAGCTCCTCGAACGCGTTCTATAACTGTACTTGCTCCTGTTCCTGTCACGGCTCCTACTGGTGCTCCTACTTCGGCTTCGTTTACGTCTATCCTTGCTGCGACTCCTGCTTCTGCTACGACTTCGCTTCCGTTCTTTCTTGGAATCCCGTCTCTCTTTTGTGGCACTTTTCTCTTCTGGTTCTCTTTTGCCAACACTGGCACTTTTCAGCTTACTTGAGTTCTCCTTTTCTTCAGCCGACATCGCTTTGCCAGCCAGTCCTTCTTTCGATTGCCTTCCCCCCACTCGAGATCCCCTGATTTCATCACCTGACCCTTTGACAAAACCAGGCATATCGTCTCTTTGCTCTCTTCCAAACTGCGTACTCTCAATTCTTCCACCATTTGCGTAGTCCTGTGCCCCTTCATCGTCAGCAAGTACCCGTCTTTGAAAACCTCTTCCGACACTGACTTCATCTCGACCTGCCATAGAATAGACTTTTCTACCACCGTCTGAACCTCCTCCAGATCCATGTCCAAAATTACCACTGCCACCATCGATCCCACGACTACCACTCAAACCCAAACCATCCCTACTTTCGCCACCACCCGCAACATCGAAGCCCGTACCAATCCCACCAACACCAAACCCGCGTGCCTTACCACCAACTCCGAATATCCTCTGCATGAGCTCCAGTCCTCCCTGCTGTTCCATCAGATAGCGAATATCTGGAAACTGCCGTTTAAGCAACTCTAGCAAGAACTGCCTTTCGACGTTTTGCGTCGGGTCTTCCCTTTCTTGTTGTATTGGAGAAGTTTTCTCGAATGAGGATTCAGCCCGCGACGCGTGAATCGTTCGCTGATCGTCGTAATAACGCTCGGTTCCTCTGATAAACTCTTCTTCGCCTTCGTAGTCAGGGCTGTGAAAATGTTCAGCCAGAGAAGACAGCGCTCCTCCAAAGAAACCCTTCAGGTTTGCCCTGTTTCCCATTCCACGGACTTTCTCCTCGTGCGATCTGTCCATACGCTTATGGCCGTAATCAAAAACAACAGAACTTTTCCCGTCTTCGTCTCCAGCTTCTCCACCAACTAAATGCTTCATTTCGTAACCACCGTCAGACCGGTCGGCTGCTTCTTCCATCGTCCCCTTTGCTTTGACCCGTTGTTTGTTAATCACATTCCTCAAGTCGTCATCGTCGTCTGAGCTAGTCAACCTCTTTCTGTTTCCTTCGCCTTTTTTCAAAATCACCCTCTCGTTATATTCCTCGTCAGAATCACTGTCGTACTTCTTGCTGTCCCTTTCGTCATCGTAACTCCTACGCCTCTCGCGCCGCACGGATTTAGTTTCCCGCTTGCCACTCTTATCCTCTTTGTCCCCTTTTCTGTCATTCTTTGAGTTGCGCGGTCGGTAACTGTCTCCTTTTCCAGACGCACTCTTTCCGCCATCATCGTAGCCAGGTTTTACCCACGTAAACTTGTCATCTTTCCCAAATCTTCCCCCTCTACCACCCCGTCCTCCACTTCGTCCCCTCGTCCCCCTACCACCGCCTCTCGAAATTCCTCGACGTTCGCTGAAGTCTCGCTTGGATAGATCCCTCTCAGATCCCTTGAGATTTTCCGTTTCGGCTTTTCTTCTCGCATACTCTTCTTCCTTCTTCTTTGCCCACTTTCCACGTTCTTCCTCGTCTTCCTTAAACCTTCTCTCCACACCTGGATTTCTCTCCTTCTTGTCTTTGTTTTTTCCATTCTCCGACTTTCGTTGCCTGCCTTCCACATTTGGTCTTGCCATTTGCATCAATACCGCCTCCTCCTCGAGTTCCTCTTCGTTGATCACCACCGACCTCACAGCACTATCTTGAGGCGCGACAGCAACGTTTACTTTGATCTTGTCGAAGTTCTCCAGCGGAGGCGAGAGCGTTCTTTTAATCTTATCTCTCAGATCTTGAACGCTTTCTCCTTTCTCGGTCTCCGGCGCATCAGTCGGCAAAAGCCTTTGCTTGGCAGCGGCGTTGTTCGCGTGTTTTTTGCTCTTGAGATGCATCTTGTAGTTGTTCTCGCTCGTGAACGTCATGCTACAAAGATCACACGAGATCTTTATCTGCCCGTGACCTTGCATTCGGATTTGATGGTCCTTACCCGTGACATGCTCAGTATACGCCAACTCAGAGCGACAATCCGTATCGCATATCCCACAATAATAGGCAGACACAGTCTCGGTCATTGGCTCTACCTTATTCATGATCACCAAACACTTCTCCGAGGTGTCAACTTCATTGCTGTCCAAATCGACCAGCACCCCACTGCCTTGCTCCGCCCTCTTCGCCATCGCTTTCTCGTGTCGGCTCCCCTTGACGTGATCTTGGTAGTGCATATCCGACACGCAATCCAAGTCACAAACCTCGCAATAGTACGGTGAGTAGTACTTGATGCTGACAAAAGGATCCTCTTGCTCCGTTTCCGTGTACGCTTTGCCGTACACCGGGTTCTTCAGGATGGTTTTCTGCACCAAAGGCATGTGACTGAATCTTCTACAGTGTTCCGCCAGCTGAGGTCTGCTATCGAATGTCTGTTTGCACCCAGCACACGTACGACTTTTGCTCAGCTCGCTTGCCGTGCCATTCTTCACCGCTTTTATATGATTCTTCGTCTTGCTGTGTGTCTCGTAAGACTGCTCGGATTTAAATCTCTTGCAGCAAAAGCGGCAAGCGAAGTAGCACGATGGCTTTAAGGTTTGGTTTTGGTTTGTCGAAGGGAAGTCAGTAGCGGCGGGCTGAGGGGTTTCGCTTCCGTCATTCTTGCTTGCCTTCTTGCTGATGCTAAACGATATTCGACTTTTCTTCATCACGACTTCCTTTCTGCACTCTAAGTGAAAACAAGCGAGTCAATTTAAGTCCAGATACTGAAACCTTGCTGCATTTTACTGTAAACGTGTTCAGAAAACATGATCAAATAGACTGTAGTACCCTGGTCATACGACCAATATACCTTAAATGGGAAAAAAAGTAATAATATGTACAGAATACTTTAAAAGATTAAATGTTCTTATGTTACCTACTCAATCCATAAAATGTAAAACGATAAACGAAATCTGATTGCTGTTGGTGATAACGATGTATCTCTGCGACTAACGCTGACACAATTGGTCACCAGCGACTTTTTCTTTAAATAAATTAGACCATAAAATTTATAAAAACGGCTGGTTCCCAGTCGTCTGGGCTGACCTCGAAGTTCCGTCGACCTGAAGGCGTCTTATCTTTGTACAGCGGCCGGGGCTAAGACGTGAATCAGTTGTAACTGTGGTCACTTCTCGTTGCTCGACGCGAATGCCCCAGTAATTTGTGTACATCGTCGATGATTATTCTTTTGTCTCCAAAATGTTTGAACCTTGCCCTCACCCGTCCATTGAGAAACTCCTTCATTATATCAAAATTCCCACAAAAAAATACTGTACTTGTATGATGTAGTTAATAATCCGCAAGTTTTATACTCACCATTCGATACTTCTACCCGTATGTATCTACCGCATTTTGCCTTCGAGAAATCTATTCAACACTAAGATAAATGATGGTAGATGTTCTAAAATACACATCGGCAGTACGTGGCCTTGAATCAGTAGTTTTATTAACGATGTACTCAGTCATCTCCAGTTTCATTGGCTTTTTGTCTGATGTGAATCAACGACATCATTTATGCCAAGTCAACTGATGCTGGTTAACCATGAAGGAATGGAAGACCAACATTTCACAATATCTTCCTTTCTGTAAATTAAAAAAAACTTGGAGTATGCCATGTACATAAGCTTTATTTCTCCCGCCGAAACTTCCAGGAACGGATCACATTTCACCAAAGAATGTCGTTCAATATCCCCAGTACAGCATGTAAAATTTTTTTTCAGGTTATCACAGAAGGTTAAATAGCGATATCTCTGGTTTGTGCCCCTGTCCTTCCACTGACATGAAATGAGCTCTGAAGAAATTTTGTCATGTTCACGCGTCTGATTCACCATTCCTGATATCCCACGTAATATTTTTCTTTGCTGTGGAAGATTATGCCTCATCGCATGACGTGCCAGTCTTTTTGTATTCTTGAAGTGGAAATTATTCTTTTTGCATTCTTGAGCGATGCCCCCTTACTATCAAAGTATATAAGTCACAGTAAAAAGCTGCAAGGTAAGAAAAACGTTATTACACACATTGTCCGGTTGAACACGTATCAGCTTCATAGCTTTTAAATTTTCACCAAACTAATGACAATATTTCACTGAACAGTTATCCTTACCATGAAATAGAATTAAATCAAGTAGCCATGATGACATTCTTGTATGAACATCTTGGTATATACGTTATCTCGTCATAACGTAAAGAATGCCAACTCCCTTTTCTTTTAAGCTTGAAAGATGACTTCCTTAATGTTTTACAAAAATCCTCGTCACATATGTGAGGAATGCATGCCATGATCACTTCCCTTTTCAAAAAGCCTGAAACTACCTTCTGAGCATCCAGCTAAATTAATGTTTCAATACTTGCAAAAATTAAACAAACTGGTCCAAGGGTCATTGTCCATCGGTGTCCTGAGAAATCTGTTGATTCTGTCCATTAGATGATATGGGTGTTTGATTGAAAACTCATTTTTTGTGAGTAGGTTCAACTGTGGAGAGGCATATAGGCCAACCAAATGATGAGTAGAATCAGAAGTTGATGTCACCAACTTATGTCTTCCTTCAAGAACTAAAATTGTCCCTTAGTGAAGGAGAGGAAGATCATTCCCTTCCAATGTCCACCCAGTGTAGTCATGTTTAACTTTCTGATCATTTTAGTCATTGAGTGAGTGAAAGGAGGTATGCCACTCAATCTTTTCCTGCATAATAAGTTCAAAAAGTGTCCAACCTTCACACTCTTTTCAAATCCTGTATCTGATGAAATGTAAATATAAACGCCAACAGGATTTTTTCCATTTGTTTATTTCTTCAGCCTGAGGAAGACACCCATAGCCTTAATTCTGGTGTTTCAGCAATGAGGAAGCCATATCTCCTTTTAATTTACAGTTCTATACTTCATTGTTTTAATAAAGGCTTAATTGCTTTCAATAGATTAATAATAAACCATTTTTTAACATTATCACTTCAACACATTGGTTTGCCAATTAACTATATAACTCACCAAATAAACAGTTTTTCCCCTATATCACGTGTACCTAAAACTTTGATGATATTGGCTCAGTACAGAACTCATTGCAATCCAGTTTGTGGCCATTCAGGTCATGAGTAAAGAAATTTAACACACAAGTACTTTTTTTTCCTGCATTGCACAATACAGCATAATATCTAAGTTATTTTTAGTTCTTGAATTCTAATATGCAATCATTCTTCACTTTGCCAAGCTTTTCATGCAGCCTGGAAAAAACTCATGGATAATAAAAATGACAGGTAAAGTACAATTGGCTTCAAAGACCAAATCAAATATTATGAAGGGAAGCTACATAAGAATTTCTGTAATGCTACATCAAACAATGGACGACTTTATTGAACAGAAGAAATCTGGAAGTTTAAAGGGTCCATCTCCTATCCAGATGTTTTGCCCACATTTGTTAATGCTACAATTTTACGGTGTAAAATAATATTTTGGCAACGCATGGTTCGTGCTATTACTTTTAACACCAAGTACTTTGATCACAATCTCCAAGATACACATCATAAATGTATGGCCATAAACAGTTTCAGACAACTCAAGAAATTCCATGATTTAATAAGGAAATAGCTTGAAAAGTTCCCTTCTTTGTTCCTGGCCGAAATTTTCCGCTTTATTAAGTTTTGATTGAAAGAATTCCTAGTTCTTTAAAAGGGGAATACACTTAACACCAATAGTGTTCCTCTTTAAAGTTGTTTCAAGATCAACAAGTCCATTCGCAATCATTGTATTGAATATTAATCACATGTGTGATGTCTTTTACAGAGCCACAGAAAATTTATCTTGGCTAAAAAGTGCTTTATCTATGTGTTTTAAGCGTAATTCAAAAAGTTCATTTACTAGGCATCTCGACCATAACTCAAAACCACTAAAAGCTCGTGATGTCTAAACGCGATCTCTGATAGCGTCAAGCAAATTAAGCGAGTTAGTACCACTTTGCTCACTTTAGAGCAGTATTATTCACCTACATTTATGCTGCAGACGATCAACCGCATCCTGCAAGTAAACTACAGTTAAATCTACAAACCTGGCACGCGTATTGGTAACTTGAATAAAGAATATCTACTCGTTCTGACCCTCTATCTGGCAGCCATCTTGTCATGGACTTCCCACAAAGCGTGCTTGAGCATGTGTCAGGAATTTTGTCTCAAATACACTCGAAGAAAACGGGAAACGAGAACGCGGCCGCAAAAACGCCGAAACGTATTCGTTTCAGAATGCGACTGTCAAATTTGCCGACAGATGAGTAAGGTAAAAAAAAAAAAAAAAAAAAAAAAAACACATGCAAAAAGATTTGGAGTACCTAGGAGATGATGGAAGTGTCTAAAAATTCTTGTAAAAATTGTTAAAAATCATGGAAATCCGAGCCAAAACCCTGAACATAGTTAATTTCGGAATTTCTTTATGGCCAACACTTTCATAAAGTGCGAACAATCTCCGACTAAAAGTTCGGAAAACGATGATGTCGAAGTTAAGAAATGTGATGAAAAACATCGACAACTAAAATGGCGGAATTACATGGAGCTGTGGAAAGTCGATTTTACAAAGGTTTCTGTTTTGCTATCGACCGTGGTGGCACATTTACCGACGTGTTTGCGAGAACTCCAAGTGGCAAGGAAATTGTAATGAAGTTACTGTCTGAAGACCCGGCGAATTATGCCGATGCCCCTCGCGAAGGAATAAGACGCATCGTAGAAAAGGTTTATATCTCTAGAGAATGTTTCTTGCATATGTTAAGACTCAGCAATTAAGTAACAAGTTTCACGTTAATTTTTCAGACTATTGTTAAGTCAGAAGATAAAGTTTGCGTGGCATAAATTGTTTGTTGGCTACCTTCGGGTGAGATTTTAGGGGCGGTCTAGGATTTTTGAGAGGGGGGGGGGGATGGCTGATATTAAGAAGCTACTACATTATACAATACGTTTAAATTTTCCATTGGGCATACCCCTAAAACGTGGGAATTTGGGAAGGTCAAATTGGAACCTGCAACACCACAAGCTCTAAGAACATCAAAAAATAGAAGAAATACAGCAGTAAAATAAATTCAGCTGTGGTAAAAGATCATATCTTTAATCAAGCAAAATAATAATAAAACACTTGTCCAGAGTGATTGCGTTTATCTTCTGTCAATAATTCATAATCAAATTTTTCTTTTACTACTCCAAAGGGGGGGTGGCTAGTTACCCAATCCACCACCCTAAATCTGTCCCTGGGTTTATACTAAACCTTGAACCTTAACCCTTCCATGCATGATAGCAATATTAGCACCTTGAGAGGGGAATGGTGGATAATATTGGGGGAAGGGCAAGAACCTAATTATTGGGCAGCCAGGGAGAAACACAAGAAGGTTATTTCTCTCTATAAATTCAAGCAATACTGTTACAAAAGGAGCAATACAGGTGATAAAATATGCTTTTTAAGTGCTAATAATTTCCATATGTTGGGAATCATGCAAGCATTGTTAAAGAGCACAGCTGCTAGCTTGTCTAATATCATGAACAAACAAATATCTTTTACTTTATCAGATGTGAATTTCAAAGTTTTCCCCAAGAATGACCAGACAAAAATTATGTCATCAGGTGAAATCTGCATGCAGGCTAAGCTATAGTATACTGAGGAGAACAAAATGACTCAGCAAGGACCACACATTGAATGGAAAACTTTAGAAATATTATAGTAATGCCCTTTAAGAAGTACTTGTGAATTTATGGTGTCTATAAACCATAACCAGCTAGCAATTTCAAAAAGTAAAGAATATAACATAGTCTGAAAAAGATCATCTTGTTAGCTTGATATTCAAGGTGAGACAACTCTGTCTTGTATTGTTCTTAGCTTGAATATGAAGCTAAGAAAATGACATATTTTGGATTGTTTTATTCTTTACTTTACTGTGTTTTTATAATTTAATAATTAGAGAATGGGTTTGCCTCAATAGCATGACTTGTTGCAAAGACTGTGGACATAATTTGGTCCCTCCACATTTAATTTTGAAATCTCCCTTTTCACACAGTTTTGAACTTGACAGTCACCACATTGTTGCTCAAACAGTAACTCCACAGATGGTTTCTAAATATAAGTCAATGCAAACACCTGGTTCTACTGTGAAAGTACTGAGGTTGAAATCATAGGAACAATTGTTGATAAAGTAAAAGTGCTGTTCAGTGATGCTTGTGTCAAAGAACCACATTCATTTTGTATAAGACACAAACACACTTAACTACTTATACAATATACCTCCTGAAGTTTTGGAAAGTAAAAGAAAGGAATAGTATGTTTAACTGTGGTACTGAGTTAGTTACAAGACTAGTAATGTCTTACAACTTTTAAGACATGTTTTCAACATTAACTGGGGTCTTGTTTTTGTGGTATAGGAAACTGGTATACCAATGCCAGCAGATCAGCCAATCAACCCCAGCTTCATAAACTGGATTCGTATGGGAACAACTGTTGCTACAAATGCTCTTTTAGAGAGGAAGGGAGAAAGAATGGCCTTGGTGATCAATAAAGGATTCAAAGACTTACTGTATATTGGAAATCAATCAAGGCCACATATATTTGATCTGGTATAACATAACTTCTGGCAGTAGATCAATAATTACCTATGTATTCTTGCTAATTTTCAAATTACTGTATGGTTCACTATTCTGTGCTTTCATTATGGCATATTGAACCTTCATGTTTAGGAAAGAATTAAAAATAGTGCTTGTAAAAGCAGTGATGGGCTACATCTAATAAAAGTTACAGCACACTTTATATGCATCATAAAGAGTTTTAGTTTTCCGAATGTTACTGGACGGGGAGAGATTTTCTATTGATCAGCTATAAATTTTTGAGATTTTTTTCCACTTAAATAACTCACACTGTATATTTGGCACTTAAAACATATGTAGGCCTATAACAGGTTATGAAAGTAAGGAAAAAAAACAACCATAAATAGAAGTAAATCCAATTAATATTTAAACAAGCCATGTTACTCAGACTACAGGGTTTGTTTTTAGGGCAAAGGATAGGACACATGATTAAATAATTTACAGAGGAGATAACCCCTCTGTCTCTGCCAAAAGCAGAAATAAATTGTTACCAACTCCAAAAGGCTACAGAAAAAAAGGAACCTGAATAAAGAAAGTAATGGAAGTTTTATTTAGATCTTGCTTTCAAAATTTTCCCTCACATTGACTTTTATCTTTGTGATTCTATTTACTTCACCCAAATTTTTAGTACTCCTGAACCTCAAGAAGTTGCCTGGATTTTCAGGGCATTCTCCCTTTTTGAAGTTCTTGTTGATTCTCAGCACAATATTGGTTACTTGATAGGTGTGCATTTTCTTTTTCTGTAATTGTTTTACAGAAAATTGAGAAGCCTGAAGTTTTGTACGAGGAAGTCGTTGAAGTTAAAGAACGTCTAGTTTTGGCTCAAGAAAGCTGCGGAATAAATTACCCACATCATGGTGTTGTATGCGGCAAGTCAGATGTGAAGGTAAGAAAGACGTTTTAGTGATGTGAGTGAACTATGGTTATGCTTCGATGTTCAAAAGAGACTAACTGTTGTTGATATTTAAATAATTTAGAAGAGTGTTATCCTGTTATTTCAGCTCGATCCATGTCCTTGTTTTCCAGTTAACAATCCAGTGTAAATCCAAAATTTAACCAACAAGTCCAAGTTGAGCTTGCCTTCCATCCCCTTCCTCCCGATATTTTCACGTTCATTAAATCTAACCATGCCTTGTTCCTCACGTACCGTTGCTTTGTTACATGTTTGAGAATGTGACGTACGACGCATATCAGTTGATCTTTACATGCACAGCACTCCAACACACGCCACGGAAAATTGATGAACTGTGGTAATATGTCTGTCAATGTCATGAAACTTTCTGATTTCATGTATTTAGAAAATTCGTGTTGTCTAGTTGCCTGTTGATAAAAGACATTAACCCCTTCAAGGCGGGAGCTCTCCTATTGACGAGTAAAACCGTCTGGCGTTAGCCAGAGTAGAATAATCGAAGTCTTATGCCGCCGGGAAACAGTTAAACTGCTGACTACCAATGCAAGATGACTTGGAGATCTAACGTCTGCGAAGTTACTGTAATAAATACGTCTTTTTAATTTTGGTCTTTCTAGTTGGAAGTGTGGGAGAAGATTGATAAACTGGCTTTAGCAGAAGACTTAAAGGTACGTTGAGTGTGTCAGCAATTACATACCACTTTCAGTGACAGATACCTTGAGGAACCTGGCGCTGATTTTAGTGATTTAACGCTTTGCCCTCATAATCAGTATAACCGAATTTTCGTATGTTTCTTCAGCGTGTGTATGACTTGGGTATAAGAAGCTTGGCAGTGGTTTTGATGCACTCATACATGTAAGTACCATTAATATATTGTATATCTGTTATATACCATATGCCATGTATATAATATCATATACCATATAAACAATATACCATACATCAGGGATGTTTGGTGTGATTTCTGAACACCGAAACTGAAACGCTCCGAGTGCGTGTGACTTAGTTACGGGATTCTATATTTCTACAGCTGCTACAACCATGAACAAGAAATTGGTGATTTGGCAAAGGAAATAGGCTTCACACAAGTCTCATTGTCTTCAGAAGTGATGCCAATGATAAAGATGGTGCCGAGAGGATTCACAGGTATAGAAATGACTCACGTGGAAACTACGATTTTATTTGAGAATCATCCTCAGGCTAACATGAACAGAATGTTTCATGATAAACCTACACTAGTCAAGTCAACTAAAAAAGTTGACTTGAGTGGGATTCAAACCCGCATCTTCGGGTTACCTGACAGCCGCTTTACCAATCGAGCTATCGAGTCAACTGGGAACAAACAGTATGCTAGTTTTAAACCATTTTAAGAGCACGAGCGATTCACGTGACAACTTAACGTTCAATATCCGTGAGGATGTGCAGTGTTTCGATTCTATTTCAGAATCATCCTCACGGTAACATGAACAGAATATTTCATGATAAACCAGAGCATACGAGTCCGAATACCGCTCAAGTCAACTGTTCTAGTTGACTTAAGCAACGTAGGTTTATCTTGAAATATCCTCAAATGCGATTTGTTGTCGAAGTTTTGCGCTGATTGCACGTAATGTCAAAGCAGTGTAGACAAAATTGAACACTGTTCTCCATGTAACTGGATATGCTTGAGGCTTTATGTTTTGCTCCAGAGGCGGATTAACCTTGGGGTGGATGGGGCTGCAGCCCCAGACCCACGAAAAATCATAGGCACTTTAACATGCTAAATGAATGTGTTAATGTGACTTATTCCCGAGGAGAGTATAAAACAACTTGTTTTGTAATTGCTTTTGTTGTTTCTCAAGTTTACGAGAAGGATTTTGATATATTTACTGACTAGAATCCTGTATCGCAATGCTACAAACAGTACAGAACCAAAACATCATACGTGTATGATACAGAATATATGGCTTAATTCTTTGTTGGATATACTGACCTTGTTGGATATACCAGGCCCATCAAGATCTTAATCCGCCTCTGTTTTGCTCAGATCATATTCTTCTGTTACCCAAACGTCGTATCATCATCAAAACGTGAATCCAACAATTCGAACGTTAGTTTTCAGGTTCGTACTTCGCACCTCAAAAGCTCGCTTGAGTATAATAGAAAAAATCTTCCTGACACACTAACGTATCCTATTTGTTTTAATGTTGTTGTTCGAAATAAAGCCAGTCTTGAATAAGACCGTTTTTCAACTTGGCAACGTTTTTCGAGCGAACCAAATTCGACAGGTATTTTTTCGACATGCGTATGTTTAGCAAAACGATTCGTTTTGAAGATGAGGAACCATTCCTTCGTTTTTGCCGGGAATTTTAAGGCTAAACAGTCATACTGCAAGAAGGTGTTGATTGGATTTGCGGGAAAAGGTCGAGGAGTAGACAACCAACTCAGTAATTAATTTAATTCTATTCCAAAGAAGCTAAACAATCTGCAGAGCACTTTCTCACAATGATACCTATCTGAAATGAAAAGACGCTTCTGATTGGTGGCAAACCTTTGGCGGGAAAATTTCGGAACCGATTAGAAGGGAAAATGGATGAGCACTAGAAGGTTTTGCTAAAGATTATGGATAATAAAATGCAAGAAGTTCTCAATTTTCGAGCTATTATCTTTTGTCGTTTGATACCAGCTGTACACAAAGTAGTATGTTGAACAAGCGGTCTATGTTAACGGCCTTCTTGAAAAACGAAAATAGCGTCAAGAAAACCGTAACAAGGAATCAAAATTCATTTGACAAATACCATGCTAACTTTGTCATTGTTGTAGCTTGTGCAGATGCTTATTTGACGCCCTGTATAAAGAGCTATGTAGATGGTTTTACAGCAGGTTTTCAAGATGGCCTTAAGGTAAGTGTTGTGCCTCCATACTTGGAGCTATAACCAGTTATCCGGTTTTGGTAACATGGTAATAGTTTAAGGAAGTAAGAAATAATACTGATAATAAAATACACTAGTAGATGATAGAATTATCAAATCCCCAGAGCTTATATATTTCTTTTGATATAACAATGAATTTTTTGCCCGCTTGGATGAATAGTCAGTGCAACATAATACGTTGGTTGCCGTTAAATGGACTGCGATAAACTTATGACTCTGATTTTACTGTAGAATGTACGAGTTCTTTTCATGCAGTCAGATGGTGGATTAACACCTGTACAAAAGTAAGACCTTTTAATGTAAACTGTATTTGTATTTAGATTGATTTAAGGGCCACAGAATATTAATTTATGTGTATTATTTTGTGTTATCCTTCTCACGTAGAGTTTTTAATCGTTCGTTCATTCATTCATTCATTCATTGAATCATGTATTCATTAACTCGCTCACTCTCTAATCAATCCATCCATCCATCTATCCACCCCTACTTTCATGTGTTCACTGGTTGATTGATTGATTGATTGATTGATTCTCGATCAATATCATCCGTTCGTTTCTTCGTTCGTTCGTTCATTCATTCGTTCATTCATTCATAATCTCATTCATTCGTTGCATTAACATTGCTTATAGCTGGCATCAATAGTATTCGTTTCTTGAAATTGTTGATTTTTTTCTTCTTAATATTATTTTAGGTTCACTGGATCAAGAGCTATTTTATCAGGTCCCGCAGGTGGCGTGGTAAGAGCTGACATGAGAGAACATAACGGACAAACTTTTCAGTGGCATCCGATTTTATTTGCATGTGAAAAAGAAATTGTATTTCAATGGCGACTTATGCCAAAGAAATAAGGCGCAAATGCCCTTACTTTCCGTTTGCTTATACTATTAAAATCTATCGTTTATTTATTTATTTATTTATTTCCTAACCTAGTGTTTAGAGTTTTAATATGGCTTACATCAGACAATTTTATACAGTTAGTAAAGGGAAAAATTTGGTTACCCAAGGTTCACGTGCAGTTCATACTATTTATTGTTAATTTTTCCTTCTAAAGGTTGGTTATGCAATGACAACATACAATAAGGAGACCAGACAGCCTGTGATTGGATTTGATATGGGAGGTAAAATTAAGGATTTAATTTACTGGCGGTACTTTCTTCGCCAGATTCTTATTCAGTGTTGTCATAGACCTTGTGATATTTTTCGCTGCTCTTCACTGCTCAAATAACCTCCTTCCTGCCCAAGATAAAGTTTATTTCCCCTGGAAAATGGAAAAACGTTAAGCCCAGTCCTCTTATCTTAATCCGAGCCGGTCACCGATGACAAAGTATACTTTAAAACATACCCAGGTAAAAACATCTTTGCAGGTTATTTTTGTTCTTAGATCATTATTACATAATTGAATCATAGCCGTTGAGGCGAGTCGATCCGCGCGAAAACTAGTGACGAGTTTGGCTCATTAATTACGTCACAAACGTTGGATTAATTAATTAATCGTTGGTTTGCTTTCGACAGTGGTCGGAAGTGCTTTGGGCCGTTCGTGGAAAAATTCGTTTCGAAGTGATAAGAAAAGCCGTGTTTTCTGATAGTAAACAAAAAAGTTACCTGAAAAGAGGACGTGGTTCCTTTCAATTAGTTCCTGAGGATGGCTGACGAGGAAAAGCCTGGAAAACCTGCACGTTCACCGCCTAGCCGCTTAAGACGATTGCTGGCGGCACTCTTCTGTTGCATCACTGTGCAGCCTCCTGAAGTGGAGGAAGCTGAACCTTATGTCCCAGAGGGGTTTTATTACTCTTTCACGGGGACAGACTTGCGCGAAGTGCGCCTGATCAGCTGGTTGAACAGCTTCTTGAAAGACGAAGAACTTTATATCAAGAAGTTAGTCGATCTTGCCAGTGGTTTGTCTCTGCTGCGGGTAGTGGAAGGTCTCTTTCAAGTCCACATAGATTCACCTGCAGATGGTCCAAAATTCCACACTTGCAAGGCAAAGCGCCGACGTAAGCTCGAGAAACGAACCATCAAAGCTGTGGTGAAATTTTTAAAGACGGTTGAACAGTTGAAACTGGGTGATGTCTCTGCCGTCGATATCTACAAGGGCAATTATGAAGTGATCAGAAAAGTCGCCCTGCTCATGCATCAATACTTTTTTAAGTACAAGCAAAAGCCGTCACAACGTCCACCTGGCCAAGATCCTAACTTTATTCACTTGCCCCAGATCACGTGCCAAATCCCTGCTGTGAGTCCCACGGTCAAACATTTATGTGGTCGCTTTACGGAGAGTGATGTGTTATGGGATCTGGAGAACAAGGCAGACCTGAGTAACGAGAGCTTGCAGGTGAACGTCGAGGTCATAACGAACATTCGCAACGAGTGGACATTTATCGGGGTTCAGGAGGGTAATGTGCCGGGGATGAAGGTGGTTGGGACCAAACCAGCGGTGTATTTGCAGCGAGGTCACTTCAGCCGGGGAAGTGAACCCTGTAATGAGCCGCCTGTTTGGTTTGATCGAACATTCGACAGCATAGACGACGAGGAAGGTTGTGAAATACCTGACCGGGAGTTAGTTACCGGTGTTCTGGAAAAATCCATTATGTGTGATGCCCTAAGCTTTGACTTCATACCCTGTGAGACGCCACTCTCAGAAGTAGATATGACAGGATGGGACGAAAATTGGAGCTGCGATGAATATATGAGCAGCTGTGTTTTAGGAGAGGAAGAAGGACTTGATCGCCTTGCGGAAGAACTGGCCCACGCTTGTATCTTGAATGCCGTGTACTGTCTTCAAACTCAGTATAACCTCTCGGCATCGAAATAAGTATATGTGGTTGAGAATGAAATCAAGGACATTCGTTGTCTGGTAGGCTTGGCGGTGTGATAGAATACCGGTCAGTACATGGAGGATTTTAAGTTTTTTCTCCCATAAAGAACCGAGATTCCTATATCATCTGAGATGACGCAGTGGAGGAGCCGGGAAGTTTCACCGGTGTACAAGTCTCCGCAGCTTTAACACGTGAAATTATAAACAACGTGGGATTTCAGACTGGTGGTTGAAACCGGGATATCCTACCTGTCAGAGATTACCTTTTTTTTAGGTTTAGGCGTCAAGGCTACGGAGCCTTGTCTCTAGGTGAAACCTACTGGCAAAAAACGTAAAAGTGATCCATCGACTGGAAATCTATCACCGCCGTCTCTTTCAACGACTTTAAAGTAAAACTAAACTAAACCAAATTTAGATAAACTAAAACCATCATTCAATGTCCACTTTTGGTTCGATGCCATTCTTTCTATTTGATCTGTCTTTTACGTCTCACTAATCATTTCTTTCTCGCATATTGCTTATCATTTTTCCCACTCCATTGCTGGATTTTATTTTTATCCTGTAATCCTATTGGTCAATGTCTGTAATCCGAATGCACTTGTCACATTAAATTTACCTTACTTTGACTGTAATTTTACTCTCTGGAGTTGTACAAACACGGTAACGAAACCGTACATTTTAGTGAATATTATCTGTATATTTGTTGGTTTTCAATAAAGTTGCTTCTCCGTGTTCTATGCGAAGCTCTTACATTCACCACGAGATAGTTTCTCTAGTTAGTAAGACTATTTATGACTGAGAACGAAATACGTTTTTACATTCGCTACAATTTTGTGTTACTGCCGTTGGTGTGATAAAAGCGATGGCTTCTTGTTTCAGAGGTAATTGCTAATTTTCTCCGTAGGTGAAGTTCGTTGCCCACAGCACCACTAGTATTAATAATCTTGATCTCATACCCCGGGCTACGTGATCCCGAGGTCAAGTGACCAACGGTGACTTCAACCTTAATCCTTATGCTAAATCTAATCGTAATTCAAAACTGATCAAGTTAAGTTGGCAAATTAGTATAAAGAAGTCGGGGAGGTTCATAAATTCTACATTTTAGTCATCACAGTGGCTACGGCACATTCACCCAGTTGACTTACAGCATTGAACTCTAAAAAAACTGGAACGATACTTCGTAGTACCAGGCCTCACGATTAAATGAAGCCGATATGGGGGCAGCCATGTAGGTCAAAAACACGCGTAGGAAAAAGTTTTACTGAACCTTTACTTTTCATTGACAGTTATTTCTGACAAATAAGCAGTCCTACCGACATTGTCCTCTACTTAGGGAAAAAAAAGAAAACTGTCAAAAACCCCTAAATTTTGGTTAAGTTTTTCGCAATAGGTTGCGTGTTTTATCGCGTAGGGGACTGGAATGACCTGCAATTTGACCTACAAGTGTCAGCCTCCATCTTGACTTCATACTTCAGTTTGCAGGTATCGTTCCAGTCTTTTTGGAGTTCAATGACTTAAAATCGTCGTTCGAATGTTCTTTATTCTTTCCTGGTTTCCAAAGTGGTCCCGGTACAGATCAATTCAGCACGCGTGATCTCTGAATATTATTGAAAGTTTGAGCCACTCGCGTTTCTACTGTCCTTTTTTAGGAACGTCAACCGATGTGTCACGTTATGCAGGCCATCTCGAGCATGTGTTTGAGACAAAGACGGCTGGAATTGCGATCCAGGCCCCGCAGGTGAGAAGTCAAAGGATGTGAAACTCAGGCACCGTATGAGTTATGCCTGAGTGGGTTGTTTTATTGATAGGGAAACGGGTTTCGTATCAGAATGAAGCGACAAACTGATGTCATGTTCCAGCGGGTGTTGTTTCCTCTTAATATTTGTGTTGGTCTTTACAAGGTACGAGAGATGATGTGAACCTTTACGAATGGTTCGATAATGCCTGGACTAAAGTCGTATCAAGTTTATACACGCATAAAAACGCACCTTTCGCCGACTGTTACAGAACTTTGTAGCGTCAGACTTCACGGCTGTGTGATGCATCAACTTCAACTTCGTGGTTTTAGCACCGTGATTCGGCTGTTGTATCATTCACAAGGAAGGCTTGATGCTACACAATGTTGTAGCAATGTTTTCCATTTTCACTTATGTACATGATACCATTACCGGTCCAAAGTGTTTCCATCCAAGAACATTTCATTCCGTTACAAAAAACCCAGCAATAGAGAAATAAAAGCACAATTCGCACCAGGCAGTGTTCCAGCGATAATATCAAAAATGGAGTGTCACGTAGGCAGTTATGAACGGACGTAGAACAAGTTTAAAGGCAGGACATTGCCAAACAACGATAGAACAAGGTACTGACGTTTTGGTCGAAAGCCTTTCATCATTTTGACTCTGATAGAAACGTCTTTCTCTCGAAACGTCAGTACCTTGTTCTCTTGTTTTTTGACATAGTACTAGTTTTCGACATTTTCTAAGGTGTTTTAACGGTATCAAGTGAAAAAGGTGAAAAAATTGAAGAGATCGTGGACGAACGAATTCCGTCATAAAATGCCTACTAGTACACGTTCCTTCGCAACTTCTGAGACTGCCCTAAATACCTTATCAACACGACCATTTAACTTCTCCTAGCTCGATGTTAACACGGTGGCCGCTGGAGGAGGATCAAGATTATTCTTTCGTTCCGGAATATTTGTCGTTGGGCCAGAATCTGTTGGAGCACATCCTGGTCCTGTTTGTTACAGGAAAGGTTCGTGTAACTAAGTCGCTCATTTCTTAGAAGTTGTACAGTTCCAATATTTGCGGTTTGTGACATAAAGTCCGAATGAAAGCGTTTTATTTTGTAAGTTCTTAAAAGTAGCTAAAACAAAGTTTTTCAAATCATTTGTTGAAATGTGATGGAGTGACTTGATTCTTTGAGATTACGTGTTGCCGAGAACCGTGATCAAAAAATCGTCGAAGTATGTCTTTTAGGGTGGCATTACTTTGCACTGCAAACTTCTCGTAAAGTTGTGGTCGAATCGATAATCTCATTTCGTTTATCGTGTCACTTTCTGTGAAAATTGTTGAAGTATTATTTAGGGTTTTTGCTCACTTAACTAATTTTCTTCAGGTGGAAATCTGTCTGTCACCGACGCCAATCTCGTCCTCGGTCGATTACTTCCCGAGTAAGTCGTGAAAAAAAATTTTCTTAATTATAAACATCTATCTTAACTTTGATTTGTCCAATACAATTTTCTTACTTATTTTCGCAGATACTTCCCGTGCATTTTTGGACCAAGTGAAAACCTGCCTTTAGATAAAGAAGCCTCCTTTAAACATTTTAAAACGTTAACCAAAGAGGTATGGATAGACGAATGGGAAAGGAAGACGTTTGAGAACATTCGTTGGTGTTGAATATCCTTCGTTATAATATTTTGACCGAAAGAGTGATACGCTAACTCGTTTTACTAATCGACTGACGAGGACAACAATAACAACAACAACAACGTTTACTCACACCTGTAACAGTTTGTGCAATTAAGTAATCATAAAATTATGTTTGTATTCTAAGATAAAACAGTTACAGAGTACCGAAAATAAATATAATGGCTAATGAAGTAATCTAGTCGGTTACCTATTATGTTAAACTTTTCATTTGAATCCACGGGAGTGAATGGTTAAAACTCCTCACTAATTATTAGAATGTCATGGGTTGCAGACAAGTGCAATAATTCAGCTTAATGTTTAGAGCATTTACTATCTGATCATCAGAATTGAGAAAACGGCTGTGGCGTCCGTCATGAGGAACACACCAAAGAAGCTTTTCTTTTGCAACCTGGGGATGTGTTTGCATGTTTCGCCCTGTGCGTGCAAGTGTCGTCGAAAATTTCATTAAAGTTCATAATATATTGGTGTTGAAGTAGGGATGTATCCTCTGCTAAGAGTTGTAACTTTCTGGCATCCGGTAACCAGTATCTGGTATTTCACTGTCTGGTTAAATCTGGTATTCAGTAAACTGGTATTCGGTTCCTTCCTAACTGAGGCACTTCTGCATTTCAGAATCATCCTCAGAGATATACATGAACAGAAATTTTTCCTGATAATCTGACACTGCCGAAGTCAACCGAGTTCAAATCCCTTTCAAGTCAACATTTTTCAGTACACTTCGGCAGCGTCAGATTATCGTGAAAAAGTTCCGCACACTTGTGCATCTCGTGAAGGATTTACTCCGTTTCTTTTTTGTCGTCTTAGATCAACGATTTCTTAGCAGCAGAAGATGGGGACAAACAAGATATGTCTGTGGAGGAAGTAGCGATGGGATTTATCAAGGTAGCCAATGAGAACATGTGTCGACCAATCAGAGCTTTGACCCAGGCCAAAGGACACGACACGTCACGTCACGTGTTGGCTTGTTTTGGAGGAGCAGGTGGACAACACGCATGCTCAATCGCAAGAACTCTGGGAATGTCTGAAGTGTACATTCATAAGTAAGTGTGAAAATTGAATGGCGGACTGTGGTCAAACCTCACAAAACAGCAGTTACTGTAAATAACCGATTTACCGGGGTATTCTGGTATTCTGCAACGAAACAAGATCCTCAAGGGATTTTTCTATGTTGACATCAGGGGAAACAGTATAGTTTAAGCTCATTTGTGTCGTTCACCTTGTACCTAGTACCGACTGTTTGTGCGTCTGTATGCCAGCGTATGCTAGTAAATTTGCATACCAGTGCAATATGCGACCTGCAAACTTTGTGACGTTTTCCAGACCTCTAAAAACAGCGTAGTTTTAATTCATAACTAAACCAAGCATTCTGACCACCTGAACAAGCACTGAACATGAAATGTATATTCTCAACTTGATTTCCCGGAAGAGAATCTGTGTCTCAATAAATACGGGCCATCTTTTGTATAGTGTGATAATGATATTCACTATGAGTAGCTCAAAGTAAACTTATGCGTTCTTAATTTTCCAAACTATTTCGTGTTTGTGTCAGGTACGCTGGTATTCTTTCTGCTTACGGTATTGCTTTAGCTGATGTCGTTCACGAAGCACAAGAGACCTGTTCTAAGATTTATTGTCAAGGTGGGTTCTATATTTCTGAAAACTCATCTTGTGTCGACTGTGTGTTTGTGGTTCATTTGAAGGTATGGATTGCATTGGTGGGTCTTTCTCCTCGTGCATCGTTTTACGGATGGGTCTCTGTGTGTGCTGTAGATTCGTATGGGTTCACGATTGGGTGTTCGTGTATGCTATCAGAAGTAAGGTTAGAAACATGCTCCGAAGTCAACTCCTTGGAACTTAAGATATGAGTTGAAACAAGACAAAAAAAAGATCACGGTTGAATTTCAGCTTTATGTCAAAGTCAATATCAAACATATTGAGCTTCCGACACATTGTTCTTTGGAGTATATTTCTTACTTTGTCTACTTTCACGCATTCGTCACAACTCATTTTTAGCTGACTGGCTAATTAAAGATGTCATTACATATTCTGTTTTTAGATTCATTTGAGTATTTAGATAAAAAGATTGAAGAACTAAAACAGATTTGTGAAAAAGAACTTCAAGAACAAGGCTTTGATGAGTAAGCTCACGCATCAATAACCAGTCATCTAGCTAAATTACTTTGTTTAATTGTTGTTCTGTTCTTTAAATGAAGGAGCAGTATTTCCACTGAGCCTTTTCTTCACATGCGCTATGAAGGAACCGATTGCGCTCTCATGTGTAGCGTTTCAGGAAGTAATGTAAGCAAGAAATAATGTACAATGTCATGCAATTACTATATCGATTTAAAGTTCCTCTCTCTCCACCTGCTACAATGCCCCCTCTGACACAATGTAATATAAGTAGGCAAATGTAGTGTTGGGAGGTATGGGTTAAAAAGATATTTTTGTTGCTAATTCCTTCTGAAAAATTCTTACGATTTTTAGAGCATCGAAGGCTGTGCTTATGGAGATTTCAAGAAAGCTTTCTTAAAACGGTAACACGTTTGGGGTCGAGACACTCGAGTGTTTGTCTCCGTATCATTCATAATGAACAATTATTCGACGAAGGCTAAGAGAGTCGAGGGGATTTTTCAATAATATTCACTGAGCCTGAAGCGAATAATTGTAGTAGTATAATTACGCAGGTGATTATTTGAAAGAAAGTAGCGAACTTACACTTTTTAAATCTCCTCGGCATCATTTGCAAAGGAAGCCGCCATCTTGCTTCTGAGCCTTCACTGTTGTAATCACCAGTAGGTGATTATCGAGATTTATGACGTAATTTTCTGGCCAATCACCGAGCGGAGTTTTAGATAATTACCTGTGTAATTATACTAATGAACAGATTATGTGTAAGACCCAAATAGTCTGGTTTTAAACATTCATCTATTTGTTTGTAACACTTATGGAACCTCATACCCAGGATATTTTGTGTTCATGACTGAAGGTTGGCGAAAATAGTCATATAACACCCAAAATTTAGGGGTATTTTGAATTTTATATGATAATTAGTGTGAATTTTCTTTCATCGCTTTTGTTCACTTTGTTGACGCGAATAGCGCACGAGAAATGTTGGACACTTTGTACACTGACGTTCTCATGCAAAGCCTTTATCGTAAAAGACACTCAGACAATTTGTAATGGGTTGTAATGTAATGGTTGCTAAATTCTTAAAAAGTGAAAAGTAATTTCCTGTTTTTAGCACTGACGTTACCATGTTGCAGTAAGCGTGAAATTGCCCTTCTTTTTTGGGCTTTCATTAAATACCAGATGGCCTATGTTTGTTTGCTAGAATCTTTCATTTCCTTTATAGCTATTCCACGGAGTTTGGTTTTATAATACCTGATCGGCAGATCATAGTTGACGATATCAGAGTGAGAGGAAATGCACGTTCTTTTATCCAGGAAAGAGATGAAGAAGAGTATTCTCAGAAGATCCCAGTCTGGGAGATTGTAAGTACATTTATAGGAATGGTAAGGCATTTCTGTGGCGGACTGTTTGTATGAAGGTCATGTTTGAGCGATCTTTTTATTGTGTTTGTGAAATAGGGGCTGGACTCGTGTCTATCTACGTATTGATTGATTGACTGATTGATTCATTTAACTTATTTATTTATTTATTTACTTATTTATTTAGGTGACCAAATGTTATTTTGAAGATGGTTTTCTTGACACGAAAGTATTCCTGTTTGAGAAATTGCGTCATGGTCATGATATCGAAGGACCTGCAATTATCATTGATAAAGCATGGTAACTATTTATGTAATTTGAATGATTACATAATAAGGCAAATGATGAACTACGATCTAGTATATGTTATATGTTGTTATTGTAGTTTTTAACGTTATTGTACTAGAATTTTTGTTTTCTGTTGGTATTTAATTATCGCTATTGGTTGGTTTTTTAACCTGCGGTTGCTGCTATTATTAATATTTTATTTTTTAAAAAGTAATTATCTTTCAAATGTAGCACAATTCTAGTGGAACCCTTCTGCACTGCTTCCATAACAAAATCTGGTGACATCAAAATTCAGGTGCTCAAATGCTATTAACTGCTAATAAATAAAAGTACATCTACCTGCGATTCTATGTCATATCAAATTGAATTGCACATTACTCCTGTCTAGGTTGGAAGAGATTTTTCGCAGCGAAATGTCACAACAGAGTTGGACGCGATTCAGTTATCGATTTTCTCACATCGCTTTATGAGCATTGCCGAGCAAATGGGAAGGTAAGCTGAGAGTAAGGGATCACGGAATCTAAATGTCCGTGCAAAATCTGTGGGTTTTGGCATGTAAGTAGCCGTTACTGCAGTTGATTATTTAGGTTTTAAAAAACCTACCCACTTGCTATCGATAAAAAACTAACCAGTCAGGTTTACATGGCTTACGAAGCTAATAAAGCGTTTATCATTCTGCCCTCTTAGAGTTTTGCAAAGGACGTCGATATCAACAAATATTAAGGAACGGTTGGACTTTTCATGTGCCATGTTTGGACCGGATGGTGGCCTGGTCGCGAATGCACCCCATATCCCAGTGCACCTTGGGGCCATGCAAGAGACAGTGCAGCACCAGGTAAAGAAAATGCTAATTTTTTTTTTCTGGAAATTGATATCCTATTTGAACGCCTCTTGTGAAATACAAGTATACGCAGTACCCAGAAGTCTGCCTTTTATTTCTTACCATGGTAACTCATTTAAAATTTCCGCACATTTAGATGAAATTGCTTGGAGACAACATCAATGAAGGTGATGTCCTCCTTTGTAATCACCCCTCTTGTGGTGGAAGCCATTTACCTGACCTCACTGTTATTACACCAGTAAGGTTTTTATTTGTCTCTTGTCTTGTTTTTTTTGATTTTCTTTTTGGTTGATTGATTCCCTGTTTGTTTCTTTATCATTTCCTTGTTTGTTTTTGTTTATTTGTTTATTGTCTTGTCGTTTTGTTTATTTTCATTGATCGATAAATTCCATGTTTGTTATCTCTCTTGTTCGTTTGTTTGTGGTTTGTTACCATCATTTTATATATATATTTATTTGTTTGCCTGTCAACTTTTTGGCTTGCTGTTTTTCCTGATTGGATTTTTTCTAGTTGCTTGTTACCTTCATGTGTTCCTCGTTTGTTGTGTATTCTTTCCTGACAAATGACGATGTCTTAACAGGGACCTTAAGGAGTTTACGAAAACTGCGACATCGACGCCAGTAAACAAAGTAGTTAAGATTCTACGGCCGTGAAGAAAACCTCAAATGCTAAACTGAAAATGTTCTTTTCTGCTAAATGCTTCCAAGCATTTCTGGTCGGTCGATTAACGTTTTTTTGTGAGATACAGCTCAAAGCTTTCCGTGTTTTAAGAGCCGACGTTGTCGTGAAAACGTGGAGAGTCACGGTTTTCCTGGAGCGAGGACGACGTGAAGAATACTCTAGGGGTTACAAATTACTCATTTCTTTTGTTTTAAAATTAAAAATGTCATTGTAAGGCCACATCACCCTTGACGTCCACGTAGTGTTCTCGTAAACTCCCCCATATCAGCGACCTTACGATCTAAGACGTCAACTTGGACGACGTCCTTTAACATTTGGGCAATTTAAAGAAACCACGGCTTCTTGAGCACCGTTCTTCATACTTGTGGGTTGTTTTATGACTGCTGAAACGCTTCAACCCTCCTAAAGCGAATGCAGGTCGGGTTGAGTTCAATCTTAAATGACAGTTTTCTTCACTCCGCAAGCTCACGTCTTCCTTAAGACGTGAAAAATGGTCCGGATCCCGTTGTATACATAACAACGACGGTGTTGACAATGCTCTGGAGAATAAAAACTATTCATTCTCTTTGTTTTCCACGAAGAATTCTATTCCTTAAAGGACATCTTCGTTCAAGCTGGTGTCGTAGATCGTAATGTCCCTCTCGTAAAATCGATGACGCGGACGTTGACCAAACGTTAAACTTCTTTGTTGAAATTAAATAACATGGACAAATAATGTTTTGTCCAGAACGATAAAACAAGCAATTTGACTTCGAGGACAAAAACACGACGGTAGAGAAGGAGTGCATTTACAATGGCAACACTTCTGGAAGCCAACCTCCCCGTCGTTGATTTTTCCCTTTCTTAAGGTCCCTATTAACTTGACTTAACAGGTATTTTATCCTGGACATTCGAGACCAGTCTTCTTCGTCGCGAACAGGGGTCATCATGCGGACATTGGGGGCATTACACCCGGTAGGTACAGACGCTTTTAGATTCCCTGTATGATTCGTTGCCTGCTCGCTATGAGTCTACTTTTAAAACCACGTTGATATTTTTACTTTTGATTGAGTGGAATATTTTGGGGTATGTTCCCAGATAATCGGGGGTTTTTTTCTCACTTCACTGATACCTTTCAAGTCAAATTTTCACAATCCTACGGTTACAAAGGTGAAACCACGCAGACATCATCAAATCTTGGAATTGGCGTAAAGGGTTATACTTTTAGTTATGCTGATACACATTTAGGAAGCATATTTGAGGCTAGGTTTCTCTTCATTCGGCAGCCTTGCAAGTACAAAATTTCACCTTTCCCCTTGGTGACAAGAAAACCCAAGAATAAATGTCAGAATAAACCAACATACAAATAAATTATTATCAATATAACAATTCCTACCAGATCTAAATTATGCCATCTTGCAGACCAGAAATCGTCAATGACAACCACTTAACTATCAATCACTTACTTGTTTCGCATTCATGGATTGACTGGTTAGTTGATGGGTTTGCTCAAGTTGTTCACGATCTGTATATAAATAGTTGAGGTTATTAACAAACTTATTTCTGCTTCAGGATCCATGCCACCACATTCCAAAGTACTCGCAGAAGAAGGCGCAACGTTTAAATCTTTTAAGTTGGTTAAGCAGGGAAATTTTGACGAAAAAGGTGAGAGTGTATCAGCAAAATTTCCAGTCCAGTATAATAATACTTTATTCTTAACTGGCGATGGCTTTATCTTGAGTGCGAGAGAGGTTTTCACTAAAATTCTGAAATTATTGCTCAAGACCGACGAAGTTTCGAATACTTTTATTCGGAAAGTCACTTTCTTGAACGAAACTAGTTGCAAAAAAACGCGTCAAAACGAAGTCAAAACTGAAATCGAGTTGGAATCGTCAGGCCTTGGTCCATAGGTTCTGTTTCTCTTTTCCGGTGGTTCTCGGGCGGGACTTTGTTCCAAACAATGTGGCAACATGTCTCCATTATTCACAGGCTAGCACAATCAAATACGTAGCTTAGGTAACGGTAAATGGCTGCTCAAGGCAAGATATTTTTTAATCACAACATTCGCAATGAATTGCTGAATGATATTGGCTACAAGAGGAAGGGTGACTGAATGAGGTTGGGTGTTTCTATTATACTCGACACTAACCTTTGAATTGCTAAGTTGGAATGAGATTGAAGAATGCTCAACTCGACAAATGAGAGCAAAACAAACTGATAAAGAAACTCAGTTTTGTCCCAACTTTTTACCAACCGACATTCAAGAATAGTCTTCATTTAAGATCTCTATTACCACACCGATCCTGTCAACGAATATTCCCCCAGGCCTTACTTCTGTTATACTGATAGCACGAACGTCGTGAGATTGCATACTGATTACTAACACTAACATTAATCTCGTACCTTGCCTCAGGTGTGACAGAAAAACTAATGGAACCAAAGAACTATCCTGCAAGCAGTGGCACACGTAATCTTCGTGACAACTTATCAGATCTTAAAGCTCAAGTAGCAGCGAACCAGAAAGGCATTGGACTTATTACTGAACTAATAGACGAGTACAGTTTAGATGTGGTCCAAGCCTATATGAACCACATCCAGAACAACGCCGAAATTGCTGTTCGCGATGTTCTCAAAGAGATCGCTGTGCAAGCTAAGATACGAACCGGGCGGTCAATCCTGACAGCGGTTGACTACATGGATGATGGTACACCTATTCGTTTGACTGTCTCTATTGAAGAGAAGGATGGCAGTGCGTTGTTTGATTTCACTAGTACTGGACCTGAGGTCTACGGGAACTGTAATGCGCCACGTGCCATAATTTTATCAGCACTAATTTATTGCTTAAGATGTATGGTCGGCCGTGATGTACCATTGAATCAGGTAAGGGGACCTCCCTCCTTATTATAAGCGCGCAAATTCTGACTCATACCCTCAGGCACAGGTAGACACACCTACAAGCGTGCGTGGACACACACACGTGCACACACCTATGCACACAGATACACGCCCCCACATACATGTGCGAAAGCAAGCATGCCAAGCACAAACAAACACAAACACAAACTCACACATTAGGAAAAACAAACACACAAGCGCGGGCTAAGAAACAGTTTTTTTTCACTCAGCGAGCTTACGTCGTCCTTATGATGTGTGAAAATGGTCTTGGTGACGTTGTATGGAGAACGACGACAGTGTTAAGAATTGCTATGGAGAAGAAAAGTTATTCATTCTCTTTGTTTTGCATGAAGACTGTTTTTGCTTCGAAGGACGCTTCGTCAAAGTTGACGTCGTAGATCTTACAGGTCCCAACAAACACGAACGCGCGTTGCTTGTTCTTCGCAGACCTCTCCTACCTGTCCTTCTTTTTTATCAGTCACAGTGCTGATTTTGAGATCGTATTTTTTATACCAGACTACCTACATGTTTTTTTTCTTTAGGGATGCTTAAAACCGATCCAGCTTGTCATTCCACCCGGCACCATTTTGTCACCCTCACAAACTGCTGCTGTGGTTGGTGGCAACGTTCTCACCACGCAACGAATTGTCGATGTAGTTTTCAAAGCGTTCGAGACGTGTGCTGCCTCGCAGGTATGCAAATATTCTACACAATGGCGGACAATATTTGGAGAGAAAGCAGAAATTAAACCAGCCTTTGAACTCCTGGTATACATTGTTTTGTTTAGGGGTGCATGAACAACACTACATTTGGAGACGAGTCATGTGGTTATTACGAAACAGTAGCAGGAGGAGCTGGAGCTGTGAGTAGACCAAACTTTACCTCTGTAATTGAAAATACGTCGAGCACTAACTCCCAGTCCCAGCCGTTGGACGTTACAACATACCCACGTTAACTGAGCGATGCCGACCTCCGTATCCAAATACGAGGTCCGCATAGCAGAAGGATAAGTCCTACACGCTTGAGAACGCTGAAAATGTTGGCGGTAGTTGTGCATAAACAGCGTTGTCGTGCACCTCGTAAAAATGTCGTACTGCATCCGTGAGCAATGTTGTCAAACATGTTGTTGAATCATAACTCTTAACTTCGTCAAACTGTTCACTCGCTAGGGCTTATAAATGTCCTATAAGTTAACTGGGCTTCCTAAAATTAGTCCTTCAGTTGTAAATGCGCGTTACTGTAAGGAATTAATGTCCTACGATGTCGTGACCCTTAAATAAATTCAACCCTTTAAAAAATGCCCTGTGTTCAACACAAGCTGACCATCCAATAAATTACTTGTTTGTTTGAACCCTCACCCTTCTACTGACTAGAGAGAGTAATTATTGCTAATCAGAGTGTGTTTTTTCCTTCTTAGGGCCCAAGTTGGAATGGAAGAAGTGGTGTCCATACACACATGACTAATACCAGAATCACGGATCCAGAGATTATTGAGAAAAGGTAAGAAAAAAAAGTTATACCGAAGCTCTAAAGTGTTCAACCGTGTCACTAGCTGATCTATCCACTGCTTAAAATGTTCACAAAGTTTCCGCTAATTTTGGAATCTTTGATTCTGCTAATTTTTCTACTCTCATTTCACCAAATCGATTGGGGAACGTATATGTATGAGAAAGATTTGCAAGTAATGGTGGAGAGTGTGCATACTGTTATGGATTGGTATTTAAGGTCTGAAATATATCACGACGAAGTATGAAAATATTTCCAGTAAGAAATATCAATAACATACAAAAAAAAAATCAGAAGTCAACAACTTTACAAAATTTGTGGTAACGTAGTAAACGAGACTGCGATGAAAAAAGATCTTACATATGAAAACCGAGCAGATATTCCCTGCCAAGACTCATCACCGTTCACATATGACTTATTAAAACCACGTCCGTTGGAAAGAAGTCTGAATTATTTCCCGCGGACGTAAGTAGTTTTAGCAGAATTGTGCTTGCTGGTTGACAGATTTTAACTCAGATCAGTCGTCGCTCAGAGAAGTAAATCGTTGTGTAGTGAGAAGTGTTTTAAATCTGTCTAACTGCATAGGTACCCCGTGGTTTTACGTTGCTTCCACTTGAACCCAGGATCTGGTGGGGACGGTCTTTATAAGGGAGGAGATGGTGTTGTTCGTGAATTAATATTCAGGAGACCGTTAACGTTATCAATACTTAGCGAGAGAAGGGCTTTCTGTCCGTATGGCTTAAAAGGTATGTAGTTGAATAAACTATGGGTTGAACAAGGTGATAAAGAGAAGTTGCAGATACGCATTTTTTCCGCAGTTTCTTTCACTAAACTTAATTCTTAATGTCGATTACTTTCGATACGGTGCTTTGATTTTGAATCAAAAAATGAACACTGGCGTTCTCTCCCGATGATTTAACTGCAGTGGTGCGCTTCATCTCAAATACTGTTCTGAGTTCTTTCTGCCTCTAGCACAGACTCCTATATCATCTTTAAATTACTGTGAATGTAATTCGTTCTATATCCTTACTTATTTCACAGGTGGTTCATCTGGATCACGTGGTCTCAACCTTCTGATTTACTCGGATGGTCGGAAAATAAACTTAGGAGGGAAAGCATCAGTTAAAGTGAACGCTGGGGTAAGTTCAACGTTGTAGTATGTCAACCATGTTGAAAATCACACCATTATATCATCACTATATAACTTAGTTTGCTGACTGTCCTGTAAGCGAAATGACTGGCCTTATTGACCGCAGTGTGTGTACCTGAGATGACGTACGATGATTGGCTGCCTTGGCGGTCAGAGGATAGAATGATGTTACATTTGGTTGCTGTGGTGATCTAGTTTTTCTGCACAAACCAGCATGTTTTGACGGGAAATAATGGTGCTGATCTGAAGTGTGTATGTACCTAACCACACAAACCGTATGAAATGACTTTCTCTGAAAAAATATCAAACGATAACAAAGTAAGTGAATGTTGGGCAAATTCGAAGCGATACTGAAAGAAAGGGAGAAAGATAAGCTGCCATATTGAAACGGGTAAGTTGAAGGAGGTATGAACCAAACACCAAATAAGAAATTCCTCACTGGTCTCGCTTAGTCGGTCTGTAATTCTGGAAACTATTTTTCTTTGTTTTTTCTTCAACCAACATTAACCTTTCCTGCATACAGTTGTTGTACAATCATGAATTACTAAAATAGATCAAATGAAAGAACAAACCAAAATGTAAAAGAGAACAAAGAACAAGAAACTGTCGCACACGATTCCTCACCCTGGCATATGTTATTAACTAATAAGAGTACTATATGTGCTTACTATTCGCTCGCGATTGTTGCAATACTTCCTAAAGACTCTTGTCACTAAATCGTATACATCAGGTAAACAATTGTATCCGACAGTCCTTCCGTATACCTCAGCCATAACTCTTACACCGTGTTTCCTGTCACCTACAGGACTGCTTTCATTTGGAAACTCCAGGGGGAGGGGGTTATGGTTCCGAGGTGGATGATGGTGTCGGAATAGGCAACGGCGAGGTTAATCCTACGAAGGATAGAAGAATATCAGGGAAAGAAGAGCGAACATTCGCAGAAAAAGGAAGCGTGTACTCGTACCGAATGATGCAAGAATCTGCTTGAAAGAAGAGTTATTTCATGGGAGATCAAGGAAAGAATTTTAGCAATTTTATATTTTTTAAAAGACTAATTTATTTTCCTGTCGCTTTCAGCAATCCGCGTACAGCTCAGTTGTAAAGTGAACAAAAACGACCATTAATTTTTATGAAAATTGTAGAAGATTTCTGTTACGAATTTTGAAAGAGATTTACTCCATGAGCCGGCTGTATACTGAACAGCGCTATCGATGCTTTGAATAACCGAAATTAAATTATCCCTCGAATATCGAGTCGTCCACCACTTAGCACTCTTCGGAGGATAAAATTTAAGGTGGCTCCGTAAAGCTCTATTTTTATTTGTAAGTCGTATGGTCATTACTCATGGGACATTTCTATTTTAAAATGATCGTAAGTTCCTGATGATGTATATCTAACTATAGGTCTATCATAAAGAAATCACGATATCTTACGCATTGTACTGGTTTTCTTTCCCGATTACCACGATTATGATTTTATGACGCATTCTCTTCGATTTCCTTCGCTGAATTTTTTTCAAAAATTTTTAATCAGGATAGAAATTTAACAGAAGAACGACGTAGCAAAATATTACAGTAGTTCGCACTGATTGAAAATATTCTGTCTTGTGAAAAACCATGACAATTTGTTACGTTGATAAAATTGCCCCAGTTTGCTTTATTCACCCCGTTTGAAGGAAGTTCACCGAAGGAAACATCCAAAAATTAAGCATTTGCACTGCCGCAAACAGCATATTAGCGATAGAATAACGACTTGACAAGATCACTATCTGCGCTTGTGTTTAAGGGTTCATTTACACCACGTGATTGTCGTGTAAAACGGTTTATCCTGGGGTATGCAATGTTGTCCCCTGGTTCCTGGTTTCAATTTGGTCACTAAAGTAAAGATATATCTGGAAGATTCCAGTGGATTTATCGGGTACATCAGAATTAACAATAGTATGCAATAATCCTGTTGTGTGACTGATCCCTTAACCATATTTAGTTACCAATTCCTTATTTAAAGTTATCCCTGGAAGCTACCGAATGTTCGATTGCTCAGAACAAGAATATTGTTGTTCACTAGGTTCGACTTATTCATAGGATAACCGGTCCGGGCTCTGGAAAAGCGGCCTCTAATTTTTCAGATATCGTAAGAGGGACGCGAAGTGAAATAATTGAATAATGTTTCTCAAAATCATTAATAATTCGCGAAGAAAAAACAAAAGAAATACATAATTAATCAGTATTTAGAAATCGGAGGAAGATTACAGCTGAATTTTTCCAACTTTCGGCTGGATTTTCGCCTTAAAATACTGGTTTGTTTGAGGAGTAATTTCAAACACTCGTTTAGTGTCCTTCCTCCGATTTCTAGATACCTCGAAACTCGTTAAAAAAAACTCGGCTTCGCCTCGTTTTTCAACTCGTTTCTCGGTATCTAGAAATCGGAGGAAGAACACCAACTCGTACTTGAAAAATTACGTCAAAGACAACACACTGTTCTTTTTTTTTTATTAACTCGGCAATTCATAATCTTGCAAAAATTTGATAAGTTTAATGGCGAGACTGATAAACAAAAAGTAATTTGTTTAATCAGAGATTTTTCAGCCCTGAAAATTAGCGTCGGCAGTCGGCTGTGCTGATCTAAATAACGAACTAATGTTTGCCAGTACACCATTCTAGTGCTGATCTGGATCCGCCATTACCAATGGCGGCACTGTCACCTACTTCAATCCTATAACGGAATTCTCTTCGTTGTTTGCAGTAAAATCAATTACTGCCTTCTAGAAGCTAATCAATGAATACCCACACGTTAAATTTGCCGACTTCCCATAGGCCTCAGTACAGCAATTACGATAAAAAAAATTAAGTTATGTCGGGAACTTTGCCGTCCTTCATAATTCCGAACCTACAGGGCCGTTTTAAACGGGTTATTTGGTTTGTCTAACCTTTCCTGTTTATTAGCTATCAAACACTGAATTAGTCTCCCTCCTATCCGCTTGTTAGAGCAATGCACGCTAGTATGTTTGGATAATTATCAAAATGGTCATTTCCATTTGCGAAACATTCAGATTATTGTCCATTCAGTTTGGGTTGATCCTCATGTAGGATTAGTAAACTATAAAAAGTTAAAGCTCTCAGACAGTATCCAGAAATCTCAATCTGTGGGGCATGTACAGCTGCTGTTCCGTCGGCTTAATGTTAGCATTTTCCTAAACATACGTGCGTTAAAATTGCTTCAAGACGTTTCAGATTCTTTAAATCTGAGGCCAAAAATGTACAATTATTGGGCTGAAAGATGTTATTTCGAAAAAACTGAAAAGAAACTGAGGATGCATAATTCTCAAAAAAGTTCCAGGGTGAACGAAGCTTTAATTTGTCCGGTGAATTTATAATGTCCTCTCTTGCTTACCGTCTTACCACCCTACCCCGCTTTGCGCAATCTCTTTGCTCCCAGACAAATATTTAAACTTGGTAAAATCTTCGTCCAAAAATGTTGACCAGTCGTTTCATATAATCGTCAATAAATTCTGCCAACTGTTTGAAGAATAAGAAGAAATAAACTAAACTGATCTAATGAAAGAGGGAAGTTGTATTGGCATAAATCACAAAAGCTAATTTTTGCACTATGTGTCTTTCTAATGAATTTTCTTCTGATCTTTATACACATCAATCAATCATCATCAGTATTTGAGAGCAAATGAACATTCCTGATAAAATGGTAATGATTTAAGCTTGTTTCAGCAAAGTTCTACAGTCTTTCTCCACGATCATTTCAACATGATACGTATAACGAGGTGTACGATGACTGAAATACAAAATCTTAAAAAACCCTTAACGTCGCTTTTTTACGGTCGTCGGAAATTATCGAGCAAAAATTGGAACAGTGAGCAGCTTTTGTCACCATGCAATCAAAGTTGAATATTCCGGTTAAAAGGGTGGAAAAACAATCGATAATGTTTGAGTCGAAGGAAGTGTTTTATATGGGTTTAGGGGGACAATATCGTTAGGAATTTCTGCATCCGCCGAAGCAAATGGCCTTTGAAAGAAAGCAAGATGCTGTTTACACTAAAGGTAATATAAATTTTTGTTTAAATTAAATTGAGCGAGGCAATTACTTAAGAGGTGTTTACCGGTTAAACGTAAGATCTGACCTAGGTCTATAACTTACAGAAGCATGACCTGAGGAATATTGAAGGAATACTCGAGGTAAAGATAACTCTCTTTAGAGGATAAACCCTCAGGCCGTCGTCACGGGAGTGAATGAGCTCGGGGGTTAATAACATGGTGATTTACTCTTAGGGGAGACTGTCCCTAAGACACTCTTTCTAAGAAGGCGAAGAGATTTAAAGGCAGGATTCTGCCTAAAAACGAGACTTTATTGTCTGGAAGTAGAATACTACCTTTAAGCTTTTCCTACTCCGTTCACAATTTCCAACGCAGCACTTGAGTTTTGATACTCTTTCCAAGGGAGGGATGGATAATCCCGTAGAAACGTGTCCACAATAATGAAATTAGGGTTTCTGAGGGACCAGGGTCAGTTCTTCCCGGTCATCCATCACCATGAAAGCAACACTTGTATTGCAGTTTCCTCAGTATACAGGGAGCAGAATTGTTATCATTTATGATGAGATGGGCTTTTCCTTTCATTATTTCTGGGGTTTATCTTCTTGTAAGCTGCTTATGTCATTGCAGTCTTTAGCTTCTAACCATGTATTGCTATACAAGTTCAACTCCGGTCGAGATAGATAACCACCACGTAATTACTCCAGTTAGTCTTGCAAATTACTAATTTCCCATCTTAATCGATTTTTCTACATGATTAATGTACACAATAAATCACACAAGAAAAGAGACGCGACAACTTTACCTTTTCTGTGTTTTAATTTCCTTTAACTATAATTTGCCAAACGGTCTCGCTTTTCAGGCTTCGATTATTATTAAAGTCGTTTCACCTGCCCTTAGTATCAACGTCTTGGTTATCAGCTAATGCTATTATATGCATTCAATGTCAACTTCTCGATCTTCTGTTAAGTTTTGTTTGTTCAGGTGTGTGGGCGTATTTACCCTGAAATCAATGAAATTTCCGCCATAAAACGTGAGGAAATTACGTCTGTTTTACAAATCCTCCGCCAAGTTACCAACAATGAACATCAAAGGCCTAAAGATCAGTCCCCTCGCGCTAGTCGTCATGACTGTTACAGCTTTAATTGAAAGTAAGTGAATTAACATGTGATAAAGAAACCTAACAATATTCGTGTTACCTGCAATGTATGAATTAACATCCCCAAGCCATTCGGCTACCGTACTAGTTTTTTAGGAAACGATTTAATACCAAATCAACATTTGAAATTTTCCAGTTTCACTGCTCTCCTGCACAACCTACATTTTGAGAAGTTGCACTTCCATTGCATAGCATAAAGTTGCACTTCCATGAATGCCATGAGGCGTCTCTTTAGTGGACTCAGTGTTAGTTCCGTTGAGATTGTTCTTCAAAGGAAACTCCTCCGACTCGACTTATTTACTCTATTTTCTTTCTTCTTGAAGTGAATGGCTCGATTGACTCGTGCAAGTGTAAAGTGAAGTACGTGAAAAGAGGTTGTTATTATGATCCGGGGTCTCATATAGGGAGACATCATCAGCGACCACTTAAAGAACTTTTAATCAACTTCCGAGGCAAAGTGAAGTGGGGAATGGGATGGAACAACTACCTGAAAAATCTGACTTGCAAGTGAGTGCTTCAGAACCCATTATTTTAGGGTACATTAGTTGTTTGAGTTCTTATTTGGTTTAAGCAAGCATCAACAGTACAGCACACACACACACACACACACACACACACACACACACACACACACACATGCAGACACAAGAAAAACAGAAAATCAAAACTGTGTCATAAATCGAATGTGAGATCGCCCTAAACTCA
This sequence comes from Heliopora coerulea, assembly GCA_030142905.1. Classification (NCBI taxonomy): domain Eukaryota; kingdom Metazoa; phylum Cnidaria; class Anthozoa; order Scleralcyonacea; family Helioporidae; genus Heliopora; species Heliopora coerulea. Next base: position 281,525 of record JASJOG010000101.1, on the reverse strand, counting down.
AAATACGACCAGTATTTTGACCAGTAAAAGGAGTAGCCCACTCAACAATTTTTTGGACTCGAAGCCATTTGCGAGACATACATTTTTAAAATGTATTTTTAAAAGCCATTTTAAACGAAAGTGGTTAACAATATTTTAAACGGTGTAATGCACTAAACAAGTCCTTGAATTATCCCACATTTTGTCAATCTTAACCCATTAAGGATCAAGGGGCACACACTATTCTTTTACTCTGGCTAGTGCCTGACGATTTTACTCATCAGGTGGATAGCCCTTCTTCTTAATGAGTTAATTTATAGTCGCTTCAACTTAATCCCCACTATTGCTTACGTGTAAATAAGGCGTAACAAAATTAAGTTAGTAGGACATGGAGATTCGTCTCTCTCCCATCTTTCTTTTTCATTTTATTTGTTTATTAAGTTTTTTTCTCTCTAAGGTGCGCTGAGTTAGTGAAAAAGAACGGTTACCGGTATTTTGGGCTGCAATTTTACGGCGAATGTTGGTCAGGAACCCATTCTTCGGATTTGTTTGATCATACGCCATCGAAACAGTGCTGGGGATTCCAACCATATTATAATAGGTGTGATGATAATAGTACAACTGAGTGCATCGGCCAAGCTCATCACAACTACGTGTACGAAGTTACGTCGCAAGGTATATCTACCACACGTGACGTGCATGTAATGTGTCATGTGATAGATTGACTTAAGTACACGAACTAGTTCAGTGACGTAAATAAGAATGTCTTAACGGAGCGGATACTTTTCAGTCAGTATATATTTTCCTGCTTGAGACACAAGCTGTTTGTTTTGCCATCTGTCCTTCCTTTGATCCTTGCATCTATCCATTCATGCATGCATGCATGAATCCATCCGTCCGTCCGTCCGTCAATCCATCCACCCATCCATTCATCCATTTATCCATTCATTGATCCATTCATCCATCCATTGATCCATTCATTTATACATCCGTCCATCTGTCCATCGGTCTATCCATTCATCAATCCGTCTGTCCTTCCGTCTGTCTGTCTGTCTATCTGTCCATCGAAATTACTTTCTGTTTTTTTGGCTGTTCCTCCGTCCGTGCGCATTCTGCTAGTATATTGCAGTGGCCAGAGACCTGATGTCAAAAACCGCTGATTTTGATTGTCTCTTCACAACAGTCCCAGAAGGCTGTGCTTCCACAGTACGTCCAATGACCAATCAACCCACAGCTAAACCTACGGCAAATACTGACAGCACTAGTCAAACACCAAAACCCACCACAAAAGGTGAGTTATAAGTGAAGGGACCCTGGTTTGTATGTAAGTAAAAAACAAATTTTCGTGGCGAAGTTCGACTAACTGTGATAAAACCAGCTGTTCTGACGTGCTCGTGATCACAGTACTAGCTCATTATGTTGGAGTCGAACACCTTTCATAATATGTCCAGTAGTCGCTTGAGTTCGTGGCATTTCACATCTTTCATTTTTTTGGAGGGCTCTGTGAAGTTTTTCGGGAGTAGTATTCTTCCAAGCAGCGCTCTTGACAAGAACATGGATAATTTAAGTGCAAAATGAGCAAAAATGAGCAGATAAATGAAGAAATGAAAGATAATGAACGAAAAATTCTGATATCTCGTGAACCCGGGATTTCAGTCTGCAATAAAACGTAGAAATAATTACGGCATTCTGCTTTGTCGGCTGAAAAGTGAAGAGCATGACAACTGCAAACTTAACTTGTGGCGCCCCCTCTTCGATTGCCAAGAGTCAACTCGAAAGACAAATCGCAAAAAAGATACCAACGGTTGTATGTCAATATTCAGCGGGATGAAATTGTAATGGTCTTTGTGATATTTTTATATATATTTTTATAAATGTTTATATAAAAACATCAAGTTTATGCCCCCATACTTTGGGTAGCAGGGGCAATTGCACTCACGCTCTATTTGATACTGGAATGTCTGCCTTCCTTTTTTCTTTAGCACCGCCACCTTGTGATTCACGACCTTGTCAAAATGGAGGAGATTGTATTGATCTTGGTTCAGATTATTTGTGTGATTGCCCCGACGATTTTGGCGGAAGAAATTGTCAAGTTCCATTGTAAAACAGTAGCGGTTGTGTGTAAGACTTTAACATTGTATATTTCGCCGAAATGAACAACTGTTTAACCTATAAGATACTGTCAAAGTAGTTATACTATTTAAAATTACACCCATATTAAATGTTAGTGAAAAAATCACTCTGGACTGTTTGCTTATTTATTTAAAAATGTAATAGTAATAGTTTAATGATTTGCATTGCGCATTCTACATGACGTAATGATCGAGTGCGCATTACAACGTACAACGAAATGGGTTATTTATAATATTTGCAAAAATACAAAATATAAAATAATATTACATGAAATAGTAGCATAAATTGTCGCATAAAAATGTCTCATAAAAAGTAGTAATATAAGAAAAATGTGTCTATTGTTTAAAATTGCACGGCAAAAAGCTGTTAATTATTTAAAAAGTAGAACAAATGACAGTTTAAAAATCGCGGTTGGTAATGCTTGTGAAACACCACCAAATGACTTTGGATTATTTCGTACCGAGTTGAACGTGAATAAGTCAATTCGGAACCTACCAGTACTTCGATTTAAGAACTTCCGCTTAAGGAATTTCGTGGGAAAGTTCATGTCCATTATGGTAGACCATGTCTCTCTTTTTCTTAACTATGGGTAGACAAGTAGAGATAAACTGACAAAAAGTTCATGGAAGGAGCCTGTTAGTATGTATTTAGCTATATTGCTACCCACCACTTAGTGTAATAGGAATCACTAACGTCTCTAAAGCCAGCATTTAGATCAATTTAAATTGTTTTTTAGTATTGATTTTGATTTGATTTTTAAGCTGAGATGTGGACAGCAGTTCAGGGGTGCTGGTGGCTCAGTGGTAGCGCAGGTACCTCTCGCCAATGTGATGAAAGATTTGATTGGACCTTTAGGGAGAACAGCTTTGCCAGCTGATTCGGTTATCCAGCACGAATCGCAACACTTTCCTGAAAATGTTTTACTTTAGGTTTGACCATTTCGTTTAATATAAAGCTTATCTGAAGTCATCGTTCAAGAAAGTCAAAAAAATTTGAGGAATTGGGCTGAAAATAATGCGAGATGGAGGTCTGGTAACCATACATGCGCAAAAATGTTTCGGCCGAGGGAGGAGAGAACAAGAAAGATATTCAGCAATTGTTCTACCGTTCCCTGCTCGTGAAAGCTAGAACGTTTCAATTCGTGAAATAAGCGTCATCTTTCAACTGAAACACCGCCAAAATCATGGCAGAACAAGGAATCGAACATCCTATTGGCCAAACAGAAGAGAGACAGTCTTTAAGAGAACCTTCGGGAGAAAGTGTCTTCGTTCTCGGAGGCAACGGCAGTCAGGGAGCGGAGGCAGTGAGTAGTGGCGAGCCACCAGCGAAAAAGGCGAAAAAATCGACCACTTCCGGGAAAACAGATTCAAAAGTTGAAAAAGATGGCAAAGATCCTTATCCTTATGCGAAGATGCGCGGGATCCGGATTTTCTCAGAACGAGAAATCAATGCCCAAGACGCAGAAATGACTCGTGAATATTGGAGTTTCTGGAACCGAACTGCGGAAGAGTTGTGCAGCGATCGTGCTTATAACGACTGGGGGAAGAGAGATCTGAAACTGTACATTGACGCTGCATGGGTTGCCCATAAGACACATTTGCAAGAGGCTCAAGAACGGCAGATGCAAGAAGCCATCAAAGAATTACAAGAGAGGTATGGAAATGCAGAGCTACCGGCCAAACTGAAAACTGAAGATGAGAATGTTACAGAGCTTCTGGCACAGGTGAGGTTCGCTTTTTCTTCAGGCCAAGGTCTGATGTCGCGTCAAATTTGGTATGTTTCGTTTCTGTTATCCTTAACACCTTGAAATAATAATACCTAAAGTACGGATTAAGAGGGTAGGGGATTACACTTGCATGAAGCGGTTTCAAAAATTAGCAAAGGTTTGTAATTACTTTGAAATTGACTATGTGACTATAGCATTTGAGCATCTATGTTCCATAGACAGTGAGATTTATTTAACCCTTTAACGCCCAGTGTCCAATAGATGGGACACCTAAGAATTAAAGAACCAGTGAGAGAACAAAAGAAAACAAAATCCAGGCATTGAAGGGTTAGGGAGCCTCTTCCAGAGCAGAGACTTGGGAACTATAAGAGGAGCAATGGAATGAAAAGTACCCTTTTTATAGTTTCAAATTCCTTTTCTTTTGCCAGATAAATCATTGACAGTTGGAATATATAGTCAAACTTTATGTTTTTGAGGGAGTTCTTTCTGTATGCCAAGGTGCCCTGAAACTTGATCTTTCTTCTTACCTTATGGCCAAGAATACTTCACTATATTCCACCAGTAGTACCAAAACCATCCCAGCTCCAAACAGGACCCTAGTTCATAATTTCCTTTCAAAGGGCAAGCTTAACTATCTATCCTAAAACTATCTAAAATGTTAAATAGGACTATTTTTCATAATTCTACCATCAAAATAAGATTGTTTAAGGGGACCCCTTATAACCACATCCCTGACATATGCCTTAGGTGACCTGTTTAGCTTAAAGAAAGGCATTTTCTTGTTTAACTAGCTTCAAGACTCAACAGCTAATTTAAGTGAGTTAAATGTCGAGTTGAGTAAAGTTCGTGGAAAGTTCTTGAATGTGAAGCAACGACCAACATCTGCAACCTACACACAGGAAAAGAAAGAGGAAGAGGTGCAAGAGATGTCCAAAACTATTGGAGAGAAAGAAAAGAATCTCTATGATGGTATGGCTGATGTAAAGAAAGATCAGGATTCCCTGAAGAAAGCATTGTCAAGGCTTCGCAACTTAATTCAAAAAGCCAAACGCAATTGCCCTCAGCTTCCTATTGTATTGAATCCTCCTTTACCATCTATTGAAACAACCATTATGCAACCAATGTGACATAGTTTAATATTATGGTCCTCTCTTTCATTGTGAATAAATTAAAGTCATTAATTTGATTTAGCTTGTAATGATTTTATCTGACTATGAAAGAAACTAATTACAACTGTAAATTAGAAAAGTACTAAATATACAGATTAATGACCAGATCCAGGCAACAAATTGATAAAACATACCATGAGCCTTAAACTGAAAAACAGACTTCTTGAAAGCTCAAATTTTGGGTCAAAACAAGTTGAATACCGTCATGTAAACGATGATATTGTTTCTTTATTTGAAAATCACTGTTGGACTAATTGATCAGCCTCAAACACCCATTGAGTAGTTGATCATATTTTGACTTTGTATCAAAGGTTGTGTCAGACTTAGTGTGCCCTTTAGAGATTGTAGATGTTTGTGAAACTGGAACAGAACTGGAATTATAAAGTGAGTCCTAAAATACTGGAAAGTATGTTGGAAATATACACTGGAAATACTGTTTTGTTTGTTTTTTTCCTTCTATGGCCCTCAGGACATTCAAACTGTTCTTATCTCACCTGGAGACTGAATTGGTCCCTCAGTTATTTTTCTTAAAATTACTGTGGAGTGAATGAAGATAGCACAAAATTAGACTTTTCTAAATTCTAATGGCAAGCGTTTTTGATATAATGCACCGTGGAAAGCTCAATTACTTCTTTGCCATGACAACCCAATTTTCCACCAGTCCTTTTCTTGGTTGCAAATTATGTAGTTTTTTTGGCATCAGTAATGAAGTTATAATTACATCATAGCTATGTTTGCTCGAACTTAACTGGTGTTTTTAAAAATACTGCCTTGGGCTAGAAAAAAAGGCTTTAAAAGACCATCCAGCTAAGACGTGAAATTGATGTCATTATCAAAATACCACAAATGACTGTACTAAATGGTACATTCTAGTCTCGTTAGCATTTCTGAAAAACATCAGGGCAATTGAATTAATAATAATTTTACTACGAGGGTCGAATCTGCCCCTCCTTTTACAACCCTTGTTCTACATCACATGCGTTTTGCTAATTCCCAGCGGCATGGAAAGGAACGGTGTGCGGAGGGCTGTGCATGCAAACTTGCTAATGCAATGACCTTCCGGAATCACCCTAAATGTGGAGGGATGTGCTACACGACAATGATCCTTTGAACAATGGTCATTATTTGATGCCTGAGAATCGGCCAGTCCGGGGGAAGAGGAAAATCAACTTTAAAAAGCCAGTCCATTGCCGACTAAAATGTGCCTACGAAATCTGCTGGTTGGGGCTAGGTATCATTTACGCACGTGCGAAGACTGGGAACAAATTGCTTTTTGGCGCCAGTTTGCAAAGCACAATATCGTGGTCTATACTGTTGAAGACACAGACATAAGAACAGACATTTTCTTGCTGATGTTTAACTAAATGTCATGAAAATTGTGTTGGAGAAAATACTATAGTAATGGATGGGAACTTTTTTCAAAAATTTAACAAAGATTTGGAGCTTATTTATGCCAGGGTAAGAATCATTATGCGAATTTAAATAGTGATATAAACGTCGAGTGGGTGCTAATGCAGTTTCGCACCTCATCCATATAAATACAAGTAATGTAAGTAAATCACATATCATTCGAAAGTTAATTACCTGGAAATTACAGTGACACCAAGATACCAACCACTCCCTGCAAACATAATGCATTATAGCCTTAAAGAACATCCCTGTTACTTGACGCCATGTTTGAATGTTTCTTTATACTTCTTCGAAAATGTGTGTAAACCCAAAGGTTAGATTAGGGTTAGCGTTAGGATTAGGGTTTATACACATTTTCGGGGCTTTTAAAGAGGGAAGAAGGAATGGAGAGGGACTATACTTAAATTGTAGACAAAGCCATTAACTTTACGGTCTTCAGCCCTCCGGTCACTGTTGACGCTCACTTACATGTGTCTGTTTTTTTTGGCTATAATGCCTTACGTTTGGAGCGAATTCTTGCTATTACTGTATCACTGTAATCTCCAGGTAAGAAGCTGTCGACTGATATGCTATTTACGTATGTTACTTGTATTTATATGGTAGAGGTGCGGAACTGCAGTGTAATCAGTGTTGAACGGCTTGTAAAAAGCCAAAAGGCGCAAGGAAACGGTTAAATTTTATGAATATTCATTAATTACCTGTGCACAGGAATATTTGAAATATTTTAGTGGGGTGGCTCGTGATATTCTTTGTTATAATAATAGTTTTAAAACAGACATGTCAACCTCTGAAGCACAGAAATAATAGTGTTTTAATTTGTTTGTCAAAAATATCTAGAGATTTGACTAAAATCTTGAGATTTTTGCAAGGTGCCAAAATAGGAGTACAATTTTGTTTTATCATTTGCGTCATTACCATGTGACTTAATGTTATCACTGGTGGTCAAAGTTTGTCATCAAATGCTATTGTGAACAAATCCCTGATTGGGTCATGGTACATCAGTGGTTGAGAAAAATTTCTTTTTTGAGATTTCTCAAACTACTTTTGTCAATCATGCTCTTTGAAGAGTTGAGAAAAATATTTACTGGTAAATTTTGGTGAAAAAATAGTGTCAAATGAACACTCAATTGTGAGAACTTAAGATCCTTGTAAACATCTTATGATACAGAACACAATTGTGAGAGTAAAAAGTTCAAAGGTTGGTTACTACTGTGACTGATCTCAAAGGATTCCAATGTTCTGAGCAAAAGCCCTTTATCAGAGAAAGAAGTGTGTTCTCTTGGAAATACTGAGATTAGGGAGCTTGTGTTTACAAGACCTGATGCTGTAACAGAGGGAAGACAAATATTGGGTTTCACTCTGGGTTTAATTTTACTCATTAAGAACAAACATTTCCTGGCTGACTTTAAGAGTAAACAATTAAGACAATTAATAGTCTACAAATGTTAATTAACCTCATCTGTTGAGTTTTAAACCTCTGAGGAAAGATATGGATCAATCCTCTCCAGTTTTTACCAGACTTTTTACATTTAGTGTGGCTAACCCTGGATGATTTTACTTGTCAAGGGGAGATGTCTTTGACTGGGATGGGTTAAGTAATGTTTACAAAACAAGCTGGAGTGCTTTATTGGATATAAAACACAAGGCGATAGACAAGTGTTTTGTATCTGATAAAGCATGTGCTGTAAGTTTTTTGTACAGCTTAAAAAACAAACCTCTTAATATGCTAATTCGTGAAGAAAGTTTGAAAATTAATGTTTTCTAAGCTGAGAAAATTGGAGGAGAAAAGTAAGCGTGTTTTTATCACATATAAAGACAGAACACAGTTATGGTTTTCCATTATACTTTCCTCATGAATTCTTAATGATTTTTTTTAAAGTTAACTAAACCGCTTGATTTTTTTTTCCTTTGTAGTATTCGCGTTCATTTGATGGTGATGCTGAGTTGTTTTTGAGTGCCTGTGACCTACCTGCTAATGTAAAAAAAATTGGTGAGTTCTTCTTCACATTATTAAAAAACAGTCAATTGTCGAGCATGTTTACCAATTTATTTTTTTTTGAAATGTTATCCACGCCCCTGGTGGAAATCAGCTTCAGTTGACGAGGTCAGCGTGTTTAAATAAAGTTATCTATCTATCTATCTATCTAGTTTTACACATTAACCCATTTAAAAGTGATGCAATTTTTCCAAAACTTCTTGTTAGCAAAAGGACAGTTTTAAATTTCAAAAACACGAGAATACTTTTCAAAGACATGTTTCAGCAAGTTTCAGATGTTATGTTGTCGTCTGATAACATATCATCTGTCACTGTAATTAATCATCTTAACATGTCATCACTGTGATTAGTTAATCTATTCATTCTGTAATTCCTATTTAAAGACTTACAAACATCACTCTGTAAACTGAAGATGGCATACGTCTTGCTGAAACATGTCTTTGAAAAGTATTCTTGTGTTTTTGAAATTTATAACTGATGTAATTTTATTTTAATTCTATGCGATATTTAGAAGAAAAAATCCAAATATAGTATTAGTCACCCACTAACATTTATAGTGTTTTCAAAGTAACAGGATAAAATTTAAAGTGCAAGTACTTCATTATAAAGTGGCTGGTGGTGGTTATTCACCACCAGTTTGGTATCAAACTATTGGCTATTTTCTTTGTGACCAAGCCTGGATATAATTTTTTTTGCTATGGCTGTCAAAATGACCAGCATCAATCAGACTGTGCCTGTCACAAAACAAAATGTACCTGTCACTTAACAAGATTATAATTTGATTGATATTCATACATTCACCGTATATTAATAATTGTTATTGTATACAAGCATTGGTATGGGATATTAAAACTTAAAAGTATGAATGATACATGCACTGCACACAATTTTATTTAAAAGTATTATACATGTAGATTTATACATGTAGCATACGACTACAAAAAGATCATAATCATCAACAATTAGTTTATTCTTGAACCATAACATGTCTCTTTGATCAATTTAAATCCTCAAAGTCACAGTAAATCCCCAGGTAGGAAACCTGCAAAACTAGCATCACTATCATCTGAATCAGTCAAATGTTTCTCATGTAAGTCATTGTCAGTGGTCAGGTCCTGATCAATATGGCTATTGCTATCTGCAGACTCCATATCTGATTCAGAGTCTGATACAACTTCAAGCTCATTACTAGGGTCAGCTTCATCTTCTGGCAAAGGGTTTTGGTAATATTTAACTTTCTTTTTCCTTGCTTTGTACTTCTTTCTTCTTTTTTGGTTTGGCCTTCTTGCTTTCTGGCTTTGCCACATGTTAACAACAGGTCTGACATTGAATGAACCCAGTGGAGGACCTTCTTCAACAATTCTAAGAATGTTTGTCAAACAGTCCTCACCCAAAGAACATCTGCTATCATTCTTTGTTCTTTTGAGTTGAGAAAACATGCATTCCAGTTTTGCATTGGAAACTGGAACTGAAAACAGGAGTTCAATCAGAATTAAAATGTTCTTCCAATTTGATGAGTAGGAGCAGTTGAATAGAAGTTTCCATGTCTTCTTGTAGTTAGTTTTACCTGACTGAAGAAAGTTCATTGCATAACTAAGTAAATCATGCCATTCTTCAAGGATTTCATGAGAAATAGCACTGGAAGAAAACCCTTGTTTTAACATTACAGGCTGGAATTTTTCCACAAGTTCAGTAACCTTATCATCTGCAAATTCAATACCTTCAACTTCTGAAACCGACTTCCAGTGTTCAGTGTTTAAGATGCTTGCCACAGCATCTAAATGAATGCTGCTTGCTCCCTCTAATCTGGTACTGATTGTGGAGTGCACAGATTTGATTAAGGAGTTCTTATCAGTTTTTATGTCATCAATGGCTTTCTGAAAATTCCTGATTGTAAACTCAATTCCTTGATAAATGTACAGTGAAGGTGTCTTTTTCATATTTCTCAGTAAGTGTTTAACTGATGGAAGACCTTCCAAAGATCTGGACATCAACTTATCAAGTGACTGTTCAGATTGCTTGAGATTGTGAACTGCTCCAACACAATCTATACCATCCTCTTGAAATGCTTTGGATAATATTACAGCTGGATTCAGAACATCAATGAACAAGGCAACATACAGTAGCATGTGGCTTGATTTCCACTGGTGCAAGTAACCTTTGACGTTTTCACGACCTTGGAAATTTGTATCATTGGCCAAATGTTCCAAATGTTGAATGTAAATACCATATTTGTCAAGGACAATTTGCAGTGCTGACAACTTGAATGCAACCCATCATGTACCACCAGCTCGCTTTGGTTTTAGAGATCCCTCTTCAAATTCAAAAGAATCCTTGAGCAAATCATGCAACAGTTTAAGTTCATGTAGTTTTTTTTGAGATTTGTGGTAGAGTGCATAGATTTTGATTAGCATGTTGTCAACTTTCTGGAATATGGTGTCATTCAATGCATCTTTGAGAGCTAGTTCTAACTTATGAGCAACACACCATGTATAAATTAGCCACAGTGCTTTTTCTTCAAAAGTGCTTTAACTCCATTCTCATTACCGCTATTGACTGATGCACCATCAGCTCCAAAGCCTACAAGCTTTGAATAAAGTTCACATGGCAAAATACCCAGCGAATGAAAACTTTCTTTGATTGCAGCCTTTATTCCTGGTGCATCTGCTTTTTTGACATCTTTCAAGTAAATAAAGGATAATTTCACTTCAACTTCTTCACTCTTGGAATGAGGATCAAAATATAGTGCATAGACAACTTCTTTCTCAGTGGTGGAGCTGTCTGTACTCCCATCTGTTAATACGCTATAGAATTTTGCTTTCGCAAGATCTTCTTTTAGCTGTGAAGCTATATACTCTCCATGAACATCAATGAACTCACCACACTGTTTTCGGGTAGTATACGCATCTCCTATATCCACGCCATGGTGTTTCTCCAATTCAATTAAATCTTCATAAATAGTAAAAGGAAGTTCCTTTTTGGCAACAAAGTATGCAATTTCGAACTTTTTAATTGCCCGTTCCTGTCGAACTTCACTCAATTTAGCAACATTATCTCTCAGAGTTGGTTGACCTGCGTCTGGTTGAAATTGCTCAATCACATGAAGATGATTAACACACTCACCCTTGCATTTCAAGTCATTGATGTACAATCTGTATGGGTGTTGGTGGCATTTCGTTGCAGAATGGTCTGTCGCGTTTGACAAGCGAAGGTTGCGAGTTCCTTTTATCCACACGTCAGAGAAATCCCGATTGTGTTGTATTTGCTTTTGAAATTTGATGCCGATCAAGCACTTCATTTGAATAACTTGACCTTTTTTGTTGTCCTCGTGCTTTAACCATACGATTGCATTGGTTTTTGCCAGATCTTCGTTAATCCATTTTGTAACAGTGCTCGATTTTAACATTCGGCTTGACTTCTTTGGCTCTTGTTGTAGTAAAGCTGATTCATCAAAAGTGATCGAGTCTTTGTTGCTAACACTATTTGTGTCAGCAGACATAAAAAATGAAGTTATTTTCTTCGACATGTTGTATATAATTTAAAGCTATTCAAGACAGTCGCACTTCGCCATTTTTCGCAAAACCACGCATGGCAACTCGCGCACATTCACTAATTTAATATACAAATGAAGAGCGATTGATTCAAGACAAATATTAATAGTTGGTTTTGTAGTGAAACTGGAAATCAATGTTACCAAAAACTGTTCCGGACAAAGTGACAGGCATCGTCAAATTTGTGACTGTCAAAACTCTATAAATGACAAATTTGTACCGGACGCTAATATCCAGGCATGTTTGTGACTCTGAGTGATTGCTGATTCATGGCTTTTGGTCCCTGACAAAATCACAGCCATCTATTTTTATTCTTTAAAAGTGCCAGTGGTGTGCAGTCAATTGAGCTTTTTAGCCAGTGAAAGTTGCCTGATGGAAGTGACAAAAGTAGCAAGTAATTTACCTTGTGCAGCAATACTACCAAAGGCATAGAGTATAGGTGGACTAAGGGGCTTCAACACCCTCAGAAATAGTTTCAAAGGGGGCTTAGCCCCTCTGGGATTTTACATTAACTGATACATTATTCATGAATGATAAGGTTATTGATGTGCTGGTTTGGGTGATGGTTTGTATAACCATCAGAGCCTTATTATGTCTTCATGTTGATAGTACCCATAATGCACCTGAGAAAATGAGCTAAATCTGACACCAAAATTTGAAATTTTAACGACAAATCATTCACAAATGCTGGAGTTGAGCATTTCTGCTTTCAGTTTCAGTCCCCTTGGGAACAGAAAAAGTCTATGCCTATGAATACTACCACACCCCAAGTTGGGAAGTAGGAGAATGTATCCCTCCTTCCAAAAAGTTATGGTGAATAGGACACAAAACAACAGTCGTACAATTGTAAGGCCAGAATGGGCAAAAAACCTGATTTGACAGACAAGAAAGGCATCTTGGTGGTCATTGATGACTGACCGAATGACAAGTGAAATGTATGGCACTGTGTAGTGCATAAGTAATGCAGAGCACAGATGGATGACAAATGAGTGACTGTTGCATTTCAAAATGCTGCATACAACACTCTTCTTTGAATGATAAATGAAAAAAAAAAATGCTCTTTTTTTTCTGGCTGAACAGAAAACTTCAAGTTTTCAAACTGTGGGAATTGGCAAGTATTACCAGACTATGGCAGTTCTGCCACAGATTCTTGTGCACCTGTGAACTCCTCATACAGCAGTGATGAAAATAATGGCTTATTATCATACCATAAGGACGAAGAAAGTGGTGATGTCTTCACAACACCTCTCCATTCTGCTGAAGATGAAAGTGACGTCAGGTACTGTGCAAAGACCACAATAATAACCTAAATATATAATATCCTTCTCACATTTTTTCTGACCACGTTTGCACCATACTTTGGCAAAGGTACTGTTGGCTGTTGCAAGTATGAACCCATGAGATAGTACTGTCTCTGCCCCTGCAAGGTGATAGTAGTACTATCCTTTACCCTGGCCTTATTTTTCACTTTGTTCTGTCAACTGAACAATAAGGCCAAAGATGGAAACTTGACATAAATAGATGTTATTCATTCACAAACTTAACTGAGTGCAGAATGGCCTCACCCAGACAAGTTGCACTAGCTGCTGACAACATACACACACAATGCCAAGGGAATGCTGTCCTTAACTTGAACAAATGAATGTGGCGTAATAAAATTGTGCATTATTGTAGTAAGACGTTAGTATTCACAGATTGGTGGCTTGCACTTAGATCACTTCACCTGTAAATACCCTACGCTTTTATGCCAACAATATAACACCTCAATCCCATGTCAACTAAAATTCATGACGCCATAGATCGTTTGAGTTGCACCAAAAAAAAGTTGAACTTGTACAAGCTTTCATCCTTGCGATATGAGTTCGGAAATGGTGTCACCATTCTTGGACATTTGCGTATGAGATGCCTGGTTGATACACCACTTTGGAATCATTCCTGTAATAGAGATGTCCCTTCAATAGACCTCATAGACAAACAGAATATTGGGTAGATCTTTGTGACTCCGTAAAGGAGAAATCCGCATGATGGCGGTTACTCGAAGCAGAGTTTCCACGGTACGTTGTTTCGCATGAAGAAAGGAGACACAAAGTCTGTTTAGGATGAATATTAATGCCCAGCTCAAGATTCGAATATGAATAGCCATGACAGGATAAATCACGACAAATAACAAAACATGTTAGTTTAAACAAGCTATACTGACGTTTCGTTGCTAACGCGCAACATTTTCAAAGTGAGATACATGATGGATGAGGTAAAGATACAAATATAATATTTCCAAGGTGTTGAAAAATGATTAGCCAATGAGAGAGGAGGAAAGGTGAGAGAACAGTAGAAGAAGAAGAGCGGAAGGAGAGAAGACTAATTAAAATAAGGTAAGCGGAAGGAACAGACCTAAACTAGACAGACGTTTGCCAGACTTAAAGATAACCCGCAGCTAAACGTGAGGCTGTTTTTTTAAGTTTGTCTAGTTTCTTCCGGTTTAAGGATAGTATTCCTAAAACAGCGGCGTTCTTGAGGTATACACTATCTAAAAGATAGAAAAAAGCTTCTCGACGTTTCAAGCGAAGGCCCTTCGTCATAATCTGACGAAGGTCAGATTATGACGAAGCTATCTAATGACGTTTATGCTATCTAATGACGTTTAGATTATGACGAAGCTATCTTTTATCGAAGCTATCTACACTGGACCTCCGCGCCTTAGTATTCCTAAATTAATGAGATCACATGTTGTTTACCAATACTCGTGTCGATGCTGCGGAGCATCGTACATAGGGCAAACTCGACGTCTTCTACACACACGCATCTCTGAACACTTAGGAATCTCGCCTTTAACTGGGAAGAAATGATCTTACACTAGTCTATCTAGCATCCTTTCTCACACCAAAGCTTCTCATCACACCATCTCCGCCGATGACTTTTCTATCATTTCGTCTGGTAATTCACCCTTTGAGTTGCTCATTCGGGAGAGTTTACTCATCGACAAATTTAAGCCTGTCCTTAATGAAAACATCAGGTCTGTTCCGCTTACTTTATTTTAATTAGTCTTCTCTCCTTCTGCTCTTCCTCTTCTTCTACAGTTCTCCCACCTTTCCTCCTCTCTCAATGGCTAATCATTTTTCAACACCTTGGAAATATATTTATATCCTTACCTTATCCACCATGTATCTCACTTCGAGAACGTTGCGCATCAGCAACGAAACGTCAGTAAATCTTGTATAAACTAACATGTTTTGTTATTTGTCGTGATTTATCCTGTCATGGCTATTCATATTCGAATCTTGAGCTGGGGATTAATATTCATTCTACGACTACGATTCCCACCTGGTAAATCCTTGGTCAATATTTCAAAGTCTGTTAAATACTGTCGGTCTTAATATATTTTAGCTCGTGCTGCGAACCGGATGATTTACACGGATGGGATTCAGATTGCAGTGGACCAGAAATGCCGCCCAACACTATCAACAACAATAAGAAAAGGTTGGCTTTGAACAAATATAACACGCCCCTGAAAAGCTTCCCATCTTCATTAGATTCCGTTTTGGAAAACACAAAACCTCTAAAAGTCGGACGGTTTTGCAGTTTCTGTCACTCTAATGCCCTTGCAAATGATACTCATCATGGTCGTAATGCCTTGTCCACAAATTATGATAAATCTACTCTTTGTAACGACGACAATTTAGAGTACGTCCAAGAGTGGCAAACTCATGAAAAATACGAGCGGGCTGGTGGGAATATAACCTGTCCCGACAGCAAATCCTGTTTACTCCAATTCAAATGCAGGTCCGTGAAGAAGTGTTTAAACAATTCCACTTGTTCTGACCTGCTTGCCGCTATCTACGAATTTCGGAATGTGATTTCAAATTATTTCCCAACGTCAAGAAACAGTAACGAGACTAACGACTACCCACCGGATCACTCTTTTGGTTCGGTTTTTAACGCTTTTGAGAAGCGTGGAGCTGAGAACCGTTTCAACAGTTCAGGACTTAAATACAATGACGAACAGGAATTTTTCAGGGATGATGGAAGAGAGCAGAAAATCGTAAAATCGGGTAAATCTGTGAGAGTTCAGCGTGGATGTGTTGTGGAGAAGCTTTTTCTCAGATCTAAGGAATCTTGCGGAAAAGGCTTTATCCCAGTGGCATCTCGCCAGTCTTTCAGCGGGATGACCGAGGTTGATGGTTCGGCCACCGAAGATAATGAAACAAACTACGCTCCCAATGGCCAACTGTCGCAAAACGCCATCCTTTCTGGAATGAGATCTTTAAAAAGTTCAGAATCTTATATGGACAGCAACGAATGCAGGCTTGTTCACCTTGAAATACCACTGACACAGATCGACAACCATCTAAAATACAACCCACCTCACGCCAAAAAGTCGCCGACACTTGAAAGAACGGACAGGGTCATATGCCCTGTCAAACGCTCCGGATCAATACAATGCCCTGCACCCTTCCAAAATGATGAGATTTTTTTATTTGAAGAAAAAGAATGCAAAACATCACATGAACGTGGACTAGATGACGGTATTATATCGCCTGGTGTTAAAAGTCCTAGAGTAACACAAAGTTCCGCCTCCCATCAACGTTGTTTGAGTTCTCCCATCAATGGCAGGAAACCTAACATGTCCCAAAATCTATCACCGCAAACACCTGTGGAAGGTGAAGGGTTGACATCACCTAGTATTGAAAATCTTACTGGAGCTATTTCTTCTGTTCCCCTGAAAGCGACTCCCGGATTCAAATGCCTTCGTCTGCACGATGTTTCGCCAGGTCTATTTTGTCAAAGATCAACCTGCGATGGACAGGTCGTCAATTCAGGTGACATGAAAGATACGAGAAAAACCCTTTGCTCGAATTCCGATGAAATCTTCGAACGGAAAAAGATATCAGAACCCCGTAAATCTTCAGAGGCAACCGAGACTGGAACTTTGATCCTTGACTTTCCTACTTCAACCCCTGTAAAACCATTGACGGCTGAGAAGTCAAACGAGATACTTCATCGTGACAAACTGTCTGCCTGTGAGTTCGGAGCTAAATTGCACGGGCGATTGGACAACAAACGTAAGAGTCATGGGGCTGTCACTAAGGCGCTATTGAATACCTTCGGTGAGAAGTCGTCGTATTCCGATCAATCGTCGGTGGTCTTTCGGAGCAAAACAAACCTTGAACCCAAAACACCACGAGAGAGGAGGCTGAAAGCACGCTATGTTAATAAGTACAACAACTGGACCAGCCCGGCGTCTTCTGACGATGATAGCCCAAAAAGCAAGTCAGGAAAGTTAAACAGTACGCCAAGAAGGAACTCTCCTGGATTTCACCCCTATAGATATAGTGCAGCCCAGAAAAAATCACCATCGTTGAGTTCGCCTTTACAAGCTCTCACGATCGCACTGCCATCTTCAGCCACTAATAAGACAGTTCGATGGACTAGTCTTCGACAGAATCCTGGGCGAGAACGTTGTCTGAAGTATGCAAACGAGACTGGGGTGGCTTTACTCTCGCACAAGAATTTGACATTCGATGCCTGTGAGAAAATGAAGCAAACTTTCGACCCGACAGAAAATAGCGATGTCATTCAAGACTGTTGTCAGGGTAACTGCACAAAAAAATTCTGTTTCAAATGCTCTATGGATTTCATGTAAACTTGAAAAAAAATGAAAAATGGATGACACTGTTTTTTTTTTTTTTGTTTTTTTTTTTCGTATATTTCGCTATATACGAAACGTTAATTATTAACTTTTTCAACAAGATAGATTGTTTGTGTTATGTAGGTGGTTTTTGCCTTTTTATAAAATGTTCCTGTTAAAGAATAAGACATCTTTCAATAGATGATGGAACTTGTAATCATTTGTGTGGAGGTGGTTTTTACCTTTTTACGAAATAGTTTGTTGTATTTTTTTTGAAGAATAAGACATCTTTCAATAAATGTGGAACTTATAATCATTTCAGTTTTTCCTGGTTTTGAACTTAACTGGTACCTTCGGATTGCACGACGCACTTTTTAACCAGACTTAGAGCTTTCTCCAGTGAGGGCTTCGAGGGTTGAAACACTGGAGCAATGCCATTGAAGTCGAAATATCGTTTTCTATTTTCCAGCCTTGTATTTCGTTCATACGTTTACAAGATCAAGGCCCGATATAATTTTTTTCAAGTGCGACGGACAAAATGTCAGACAGTTTTGTTATTAGGTCGGACATGTCCGGACAGTTACGACGAACAAACGTCGTCGGATCAAATTAACATATTTGATGGGTGGATGAGATATACCAACATAAATCGCTAGGCTAGAAATCAATGTACGCGATGCGATTTTTCTTCACGATTGTCCTATTGGCGTGACTTATTCTACGAAGAACTTATCTTGCTTACTCAGTGGCGGATTTAGGGGTATTCACATGAAGCACGCGAATAACGTAGATTTCACCAAATTTACACCGACTATTTTATCGTGCCTTGCTTGATTCGGTCATTGCTTCATGCAATTTCCATCGAGATTTCACGGGAATGGATCCCGTTTTATTCCAGATTCCAGAATCCTTTTGCAGTTTTTATGACGGCTAAATGAGCCTTCTGTTTTGATTTGCACAACAGCGGGTACCACCAGTAAGGCCATGAGCTGTGCACCACTTGAAGCACAATCTGGGCATTTGATTGGCGCAGAGAATCTGTGATCTTTACGATCGCTTATTGGCTGAAAAAATCGAATTTACACATTCCCATTGGTTTAAATTTGTGCATGTAGTGCACGGCAGCTTGTGCTACATGTGAAATATGATTGGTCCGTTGGTTGAAGCAGCGAAGCACTTGCGATCAGCCACGAAATTCTGCTCTCGTGTGATACAGCAAGCTCCTATTTTGCAAATCTTCTCTATTGAAATCTGGAGTTAATAGGAGTCAGAATGTATTCCTATGAATCTGTTCAATCTTTGCTGAAGTCTAACGACTTATCAATGATTAAACGCGCGTATAGCGATTTATTTGAACGAATAGACGTTTCAAAGTCTAAGTCAACCGACGAACTCCTCGCAGCTATGTTCAGTGAGGATCATGGTCTGGCTAGAAATGTTGGGGCTGAATTCTTTGTTCCAGTGGCATCTCGTCAACAAAAGAAATGTTTTGCGATTAGGTAAGTTGTGCTTCAATTTTCAATGACTGTCTTAGGTCACTTGGTAAAATATCTTGCTTTCTAAATTTCATCAGCACGTTGCGAAGCATGACAATATGCCGCTGGCGGAATTAGCATAAATGTGCATTACACAATCGCATTGGAAATTCCCATTAAAAATCAAAAGGGTGGCAATATGATGGGCATTAAAAACCAAAATTAAACTCTGTTAATATTATATCAGTATCATGACTAGATTTATGTTGACACTCGGTTTTTCCTTTTGTCGAATTGTATATTTGTTGTGCTTTTAATAGATCTGAAGCATCGGGCAACTGTTTGTACAGTTCTGCATCTTTGGTAATGGCAGGTGACGACAGCATGATCCAACTTTTAAGGATTTTAACCTCTCTCGAGCTTTTCTTGAATGCTGGTTATTATTGTGAACATCCTTGTTTTGTCTTTGCAGCTTCTGAGCACTGTGAGTACTCTCTTGCTAATATTTTGCCTTTGTCAGTGTCATTTAAAGCTTTTAATTCTGGCTTTACTAAGGAATCTCTTGTAAAATATGAAGCTATCTTGAATTGTGCTGATAAACAGTGTCATTTTTGTGTATTCTTGGTCTGTCTTCTATTTTAAGCAGATGCATAATTACTTATTATCCTGACTTTGGAGAAGAGAGGTATAAATCTTTATTCAATAGATGTGTTCAGCCACGCCAATTAAACAAGTTTAATGATCCACTTCATATTTTATTTTGTCATGAAGGTCTTGTAAAAGCTGGAGAGATTTTTCAGCCGAATCACTTTGTTCCTATTCTATTTTGTTCTCATCAGCCAATTAAGAGAAAGTCAGCTGCTAATAATGAACCATCCTCTACTTCCAAGAAACCTAAGCAACTGGCTATTATGCCAAAAAGTAACAATCAACCTAAACCAAATATATTGAATTTTTTCCATCCAACTGGAAAACCCCTTGTAACTTTAGATACTGCTGTTAAAGCCCCAAATAAAATTTTTTCATCTTCTCAGCAACTAACCACTCTTTCTTTATCTTCTAATAATGCTGAGCCTAAATTGCAACAAGCAACTGATGTAGTCAAGCTACCCATGACCTCAAGTACAACATTGCCATTGTTAAAGACTGCAACTAACATGCAACGTGTTAGTCCTTCTCGAAAACCACTGCAGCAATGTACTTTACTGGAAAAATTGCTCGGAAAGTTTGTGAATAATGTTTGAAAAATCCTAGATCCGCCACTGTGCTTACTATTCGCTCCCAAATGTTGCAAGACGTACCTTTAACTTTAGTGAATCAATGAGCCTATCAGGATGAAAATCATAACGAAACATCGCATCGTGCATGTTGGTATTACAATCTAGACCATGTTCTTCTCGGACGTCAGTTTCATTCAACACGTTGTGATACACGCGTCCGTAACTGTCATATTCTCGCGACTCTAAGCTCTATATTATCTTCGAAAACAATGATGAGGCTACCCAGAGATCAGGCAAAAAAACCCTGGAGAATTGTTACTTATATTTAAAAGAATTTAAATTAGATTGAATCAAACTCTAAAAAGCCCACGACAAACAAAATAAACCCGGTTTGCAACTCCCAAAAAAAAAAACTCTTCAGACAAAATGTCCACTACTTCGTAAGATTGGCCAGACAGTTGAATCTTCTGGTCGGACAATGTCTGATGTCCGACTGTTATACCAAGCCTTGCGAGATGCGTTTTTTTTTTTTTGTTTTTTTGTTTTTTGTTTTGTTTTGTTTTTTTTTTGTCTTTAGGGTGTTTTAAGTTTGATATTTTAAGCCAATACTTAAGGTTTTCAAGGGTACTTAAGAAACACTTGAGTGTTATCTTCATTTCGTAATCTGTGTTTCGAGATATTTTTATAGATTCTCGTTTGACACCTTATATGGTCTCGACATTGCACTTAGTGGTGCTGGTCAGTGACAGTGGGCGAATCTATTGTTTTCGTAAAGGGGGGTTAGTTAAGCTATTAAATAAAGTCGTCTGGACGTGATCCTTCCGGATGTTTTGTAAATTTGTCCTTGATTATAATAAAAGTGTGACCGCTCTTTAAGATCTGAGGTTAAGAACACATCCAGTTGCTAACACACGCAACATTTTCACCCATTGGGAACAAGAATACAGCGGCTTAAAACATCAGCTATAGGCTTACCAGGCAGAAAGCTTAGCTTGAAAATGAAGATAAGTGCCCAGGATTAAAATTTATGAAGAGCCATTGAGTTGTAGACAGGAGAGTAAATACATAATATTTAATAAGATTTAACGTTTCGTTGTTGACATCACAAAATCTTCAGCGATAACTAATTATAATGCCTAAATATATAAATAAATGTAACCTGCAATTCTGTCGTCATTTCATTTGGATTTCTTCATCAAGTTCACCCTAAATGGTTACTTTCCTTTTTCTGATTGTTCGTAATACATTTTCGCTTCATATATTGCCAAAAATTTTAATTTTATATCGACACCAGCAAGGCTTTTTCAAATTCCTCTCCCCGACTGGGTACTGCGGAAAATATTCGCTGATACAGTCATGTAATAAACAAACATATCACATTGGTTCAGCCATCACCACTAGCACAATCACCGGAACAGTCACTACCCAAGTCCCATCTCACTTTCGTTTGTAGTAACAGGGTTCTTCGCAAAAATATTGCTTTGAACATCCTTCGTATACTGTACTTAAATTAACAATCGGGAACTTTTGTAACAATTTTTAATTTTGATATTTCAAATGCAAACTGCATCCGCAACGGATAAGGTTAACTAGCGCCAGTTGTAGTGGATGTAGCGACAGGCCTTGTCTAGACGAGGGGTGGGGAGGGGAGGGGAACTGTTCTCTTGCCCCTCCCCGCCCCTGCCTACGCTATTATTTATATTTCATATCAAAGGTACCTAGTTTCGATTTGAAAAATTCATCTTGATCTTTGAAAAAACCCGAAATGAGCTATGGGAAAGGTGTAAAGACCAACCAATTTAATTTAAAAGTTCTCTCAAATAGGTGAGTTTCTTCCAAATTTATTTTTACTTCCCCTGCATTTGACTGTACCTTCAACGGTAATATAACTAGTTTGTCATGTGTTCTTTCTTTAAATTCTACCGCCTAACAATTGAATTATGACTTCCTGGTTTTGATACAAAAAGCGGATTAAGTATGGGTATTTATGGAGCTAAAGACAAACCCATTGCAGCGTTTGAATTATTACCATATCGAGTTTCTACTAAAAAAGGTTTAGACGAGATAACCCTTCGGCCCTTTATTTGAAACGTTTGTGGAGGACTATGGCCCTATTTGGCTACTTCTTTTGTGTGTCTGTTGTGCTCAAGGGCTTTCAGGAAACACTTCATGCAATTGTAAATGAACACTCCTTTCCTTTGCAAATAGTTGTCGCCAGCCATTGTCGCCCGCAAGATTCAAGGTTTTTTATCCTTAATGAATTACTGAAGCTTCTCCTCATGGTTAGGCTTTGACAACATCAGCATTTTGTTGTTATTCCTACGGTTATAGGTCTCATTATTTACCAGAGTAAACATTTTTGAAATACTTTGATATGAATATTTCATTTATTACCAGTCGATCTATTTTAAACTACCCATACTGTAAATATTTTTTTATATTTCTTAAGTTGTTTTTATCTGCTCATGTCTGATACGTCTGCACTTAGGACACACGGCCTTATGAAAAACAACCTTTTATGGATGATAAGCTACCGTGTATAACGAATTTTAGATAAGTAAATAAATAAAAGAAATTTCCTAATGTCATAGTCATATTTTTTTAAGACCCAACTAGGACTAGCCGCTAAAAATGCAATTCTAAGTTCTCCGGATAGGAATCGAACCCGCGACCCTGCTAATCTAGTATGGCGCTCCACGGAGTTATGAATGCCGTTGCCAAGATCTTGGCCACGAGTTCTATATTTATAAGGTTCATAAGAATATAATTCTAACGCTCGACAAAGGACTTAGAACCTCTCACTTGTCTATACCATCTAGCTATGATCATTGGATTTGATTATCATAAAAACAATTGTCACC
This sequence comes from Heliopora coerulea, assembly GCA_030142905.1. NCBI lineage: Eukaryota > Metazoa > Cnidaria > Anthozoa > Scleralcyonacea > Helioporidae > Heliopora > Heliopora coerulea. The sequence goes on along the minus strand of JASJOG010000101.1, from coordinate 258,379 downwards.
GAAACAGTTTCGCATTATGAGTGCCAATAATATATCGTGAACAGTATTGAAAAAAACGAAACAAAAACATTCCTTACTCTGGTTAAAACTCGTCATCAACTCATTTGAGATGATTTGGTTGATGGAACTGAATTTGACAGAAATAGTCAGCTACACAGTTAAGCGTGTCTATCGAGAGCATTGGAACATATACATATCATGTGGCAGCATGGGCATTAAATACTACAGAAAATACTGTACACTGACTACCACTGCTGCATGTCTTATTCCGTACGCTTGACCAAAAAGCATATTCGCGAGATTTGATTTGGTGACGGATAAACATAAATCCTAAATTCCGGTGGTTTTGGATATCACCAGAGTCAAAACCACGGACCAAGTTGCTGTAACTCCCTCCTGTAGTTTTTGTGCAAAGTCTTTTATCACATTCAATTTGACTCACAATTCAAATGGGCCAATTATTCGACCGATGCAACCCAGATTTAAACATTAACAAGCTCGCTCGGGACCACTGAATTGATCAGTAAGTCCTAATCTTGAATCTGTTCGAAGCAAAATATACAAGCTTGACATTCTTTTGACCTTTGAGGTATAATTCCGCTTGCTCTTCAGGCCTGACCCCAGTCGGACCTCCTTGTACGTCAAACGTAATGTGGTTTCCAATATGTGGCACCCAGTTTTGTGGATCCCATCAAAACAGAAGAAAAATTTGAAAGTGCTAATTAGGATCTAACGGATTTACCCACGAAATTTCGACGAAGTTTTTGGTTTTCCTCCTTAAATGGTCGTTTTACGTTCATAACATTTGAATTTTCCCTCCGAGATGTATTAGTGTACATGAATATCATCTGGGAGTGTTTAATTGCCTTTAAGACCCAGTTTCACACTTTTTACTTTCTATTTTCACAAGTGCTGTATCAATATTTATAGTACTAGCTAGCTTGAGAAGTATTAGTTTTTTTTATCACTTATTTTCCTGTATGGTTTATTTCCTGAGTTTAATAGTAGGAGCTATAACTGCCCAGGTTCACCCTGTCATTGCGTGATCTGCGATTCAATAAACTTTGACGTGGTGCACATGTCGACCGCTTGAACCAGTTAAAATTTACCACCTTTGCCGTCCATCCGAAGCGCGAGATATCCTCACATGTCTTGTCCCCGTCTGAGCGATTGAAACAGGTTCAATACGGTTTGAACACGAACTCATTCAAAATTTTATTGGCACTGAGTTAGGACGGAAGCGAGTGATGGACGTAGAGTTTTGCTTTTGTCTGGGGGGGGGCTGAAATTCGAGGACGAGGTGCATGAGTGGCATAACCTCTTGGTGATTGTGCGAATCGAGTTCTACAGAAAATTGCTAACAGCTGATCGTTACTGACACAATAAACCTTTACTAAGTGATAAAATTGACAAATTATTGGTAAAAAATGAATCATAGAATAGAAACAATCGCTAATTAGACTGTGCAGAATCTTATGTAATTTCAAGAGATATACACTCCACTGTCCACAGCATGTGCACTTACCGCCACTCGGTAAGTACTTTATTTACCCCTGATCATATTGTATCACTACGCCCGACCCCAACAGAACACTGACCCTAATCACTTGATACAATATGATGAGGGGTAAATGAAGCACCGACTCGCCATTCTCGTCCCCAGTGTCCTTGCGGAAGAGAATGCCCCACGTATTAGATATCCTATCATAATATGGATTTTTTCGTTATTAAATTAAATTTAATTACTGGGTTGTCTATGTGTACATGGGCGCTTTTGGCTGACCGGGATAATGAGGCTATAACAGTTATATAACCCTACCCTCTAATTTGTGAATGGTGATTGATGAGTCATTTGCTGCAAAATTTCTGGGGGCTGAGCCCCCTCATTAAGATTTCTGGGGGGGCTAGAGCCCCTCAGCCCCCCCATACTTTACGCCTATGAAGCGAGTTACAGCTGCCAGGTATGTGTGGTCTTGAAGATCCTGGTAACCTTCCAAGTTCCAGAAGGTTCAGAGAAAAATTAGGGATCGTTGATTTGCTGTGTCATCGTTTTCATGTAGAGCATGAAAGCATGCTTCGTCAAACTGTTCTGGATCCCAACTTGGCTGTCACCCAAACCTCTGGCATGGAGAACTGCAAAGTCGCTACACTGATTTGTTCCAAGTGCTTCGTTGAATTGTTACGTTATTCCTTTTGCAAATCATAATCTAACCTCCGCCAGGATGTGGTTTGACTTACTTCATAGCGCCATTTTTGCTGAGATGAGTTTGCTATCTCATGGTTGAGGCTTTTAGCAATTGAGCGTTTACCGTGCGGAGTTTAAAGTTGGCAAACTAGTCTCTACAGCTCTTGACAAGCGATTTGACATCGTTGAAACATTTGTTGCTGAAATGTTACAGGATGTTGCCATTCGCAGAAGGAATAGGGACTGATTACTGACGTGATGTCGCTCCACAAGTGGTCGCTTATCCCACAATTTTGTAAACACCATATATATATAGAGAGAGACAGAGAGACAGACACTTAAGCTATCGTCTCGTTAACTCTCAAATTTATGACATCGAAACTCGACGTTACTTCGCACGTTTTAGCTACCGCAGCAACGGAAAAACTCACTCAAGCGTTGATGAAATTTTTTAAATACAAATTACCTCGTCAGTTGGTTGGACTATAGAACATTTCGATTTTCTTTGATATTGTTCGATATACTGAAGTCATGTAGAAGTCATGTAGAGAACGTTCAAAGGTACTCTGCCGAAAAAACAACCGAATTTAATGCTTTGTTGTCTCGTTTTTTGGCAGAGTAGTAACTTAAACTCTGTTCTTTGTCAATTCAGAAATGCTTACGCAGCACTCGATTTTTGATATGCTGAAATGTTACACATCATGCGAAATGCAGTTCAACCTTCCTAGAAAACGAGTCATGATCGTTGTTGTATGTTGACTAGGGCTTGTAAAATATAGTTGATTCACGAAGGCTTCACCAATCTTGAACCATGTAAACTTCGGCACTTCATGTGTGAAAATGACCCAAATCCGCATGTAGCATGAAAATTGTTGATGAGCAAAATGATTTTCACCTGCAAAATAACATAAAATTATCGTTGAGGAAGTTTTATATGTCATTTTGAGGTAAATTTGCCAGGTGATATTAACACCAAGGTACCTCCATTTCAACTTATTTCCTTAACGATGCTATTCAAGTTAGAACAAGAAAGAGACAAGTTGAAAACGGTAATATTTTGGCTTTATTTCAGAGTCACCATCAAACCAAATAGAGCCGAAATATTACCATTTTCAACTTGTCTCTTTCTTGTTCTGACTTGAATATCAAGTTACAAGATGATATTTTCCTGTCTGTGTTTTATCTTATCTTTTACTTTTTCAAATTGTTCTCTTGTGGGTTTTTTTTAACGATGCTAAATACTTGACATATTGTGATTTGGGGACAGACGGTGCATGCAGGCTACACATCACAAGTTAAGATTCTCCATGACCATCGTTTTAACATTTTAATCCGTTTAGCTTACTCGCCAGAACATCCGATCAGTCATTCCATCGATGATGTCAGCAAAATAACGATTTTGTGGTGACAAATTTAAATAAAGCTCTCGTAAGCGTGTGAACCACGGTGAATGGTGTAAACCCTTCGTGAAGGTTCTCAAAAGAACTGTAGCAATGCTAACAAGAAAACTGTAAATTGCTTTGTAGATTTACAGTTTTCTTGTTAGCATTGCTGCTGTTCTTTTGAGAACTTTCACTTAGATTTTACACCATTCACGATGGTGTCGGCCTGCGCACTGCACTCTATGGTAATGAAGGCGGACTGCCAATCATAAAGTGAAATTCAAAGAGGCGGACATGGAGGCCATTTTCCACCGCAGGTTCATTTTAGACGACAGCTCACTGCATTCTCAGCTATTAAAAGCCAAATCTGGTTTCCCACTGCTTCGTAAACGTAACTCGACTGCACACAAGCCAACATGTTAATACGCAATTATCTCCTGGCTCCAGACTGGTCTCGACCTTCGTCGGCCTTGTCCAAACAAAAATGTTGACAGTGACGCACCTGCCTACGCACTGTCGCAACTTGTCAGGTGGGACCTCTATCACCACCCCAAGACGTCCCTAAAATACCTCAGATACCAACTTAAAATGACTAAAAACGCTTATGTAAATGAAATGGCAGTATTACTTATACCTAATATCCTTTATCGGGATCTGCTCTTCTATTTTAACGCGGCCAACGACATTTGCAGCGAAGTCGGTCGACCACTGGGTTCGTATTTTAGTCCAGTATTTGGCCAAGGGAATTTTTTTTATTTGATGTTATTTATAGTGTAAACGTGTCATGACCTTATAAAGCCATATTCATATCCTACCGACGAATGGGGATTATCCAGTTGTTGGGTGAGAATTGTTCATTTTGCGCCATGTTAATTGGAAACGGAAAAGAGAATGTAAATTGAACTGAACGGGGAATTCATATCCCAGTTTGTTTGATTTCCCATTCTACAACGAGTGGCTTTGCCCAACCGGTTGAAATCCCAGTCGATTGGGAATCTTCAGGCCTACGATTTAACTTTTTTTATCTGAGAAGAAGTGAAAGTTTTACTATTCGTTAATCCCGTTGCAAAGGCCGCACTCATTCCTCAATAGTAATAAGAGGTTCGACAGTGAGCGGACAAAGGATCAAACCTCGATCTCCCAGCTTGGAACAGAGGGTGGTGAACACTACACCATAACAGCTGGTCTAAAATCAAACAATATTGCCATTTTCTGTGGCATTTCCCGAATACCCTGACTTAAGATTAAGCGGAAGAACCTTAACACCGTAAGAAAGTGATCGAGATTTCTATTGTGTTGAGTCGTTTCTTTAAGTGTTCATGGCACACCTCGCCGGGTTTCGAAATTGATCCTATTTTCTGATCCAGACAGTTGGATACTAGTTCCCACGATGAGGATCGCTTCACGTTGCTTTGATCTCCCAACACTTGCGCACCCAAAATGTAAAGAAAACAGCATGAAGGGTTATGTTACTCTTACATACTGAGTACCATCGATTCATTTCTTGTCTGTTTGACTTACGTTACACAGTTGCATACACCGAGAAATTATATGATGTGGACGTTAAAATTACTCACGAACATGTCATAAGTGAAAGTTCATGTATTCGATTAATTTTTGACCAATTCATTTTCAAGTCAGCCTGTTATAGCCGAATACGTGAAAGAAATGAGATGGCGCGGACAAACGACGACGCTCGTCACATAAGGTGTGTAGCGTTGGGTCGATTTTGGATGCGGCGAACCACCGCACCAAGGTTCTTGGGTCTGATACTGCCTTCGGTTTAGATCATCAAGGACACAATCCACACTAAGTGTATTCAAGCTATTTGTTTACGATTTAGTACGGTTTATATATATTATCAATGGTTAAATGGCGTAACTATATTTGTGGATGTAAAAGGAAGGAACTCTACCTTCATCTGCCAAGAATGCAGACCTAATAACCGCAATTTAACAAAATCGGTAGCCTAAGGGTTCAAACATGTTCTAGTCCTGTTACGATGTGCTTTTAGCGCTTACGCGCCCATTACTTTGGCTGTTCGCAGCTCCGTTCCACGCGCATAGTCATGTATTTTCTCGCTTCATTGCGTCACTACTCTAATACTACGTCGGGCGCTACAGGTGCGAAAACACTCGTAAGAACAGTACCAAAATGGTGTTCACCTTTCACCCAAGTGTCGCTTGACACAAGAGGGTCACCCTGCTAGAAGTCTAGATCGTTCAAGTTACATGCGAAACGATGTGACGATGGTTTTTTCTGGTAACTCTATCTCCACGACTGGCTGTCATTTCTTATACAACGAAAATGCGGAAGATGCTCCATCCCCTAATTCCTTAGCGGACTACACAACGAAAATCCTGAGAGCATTACTGTCTCCGCACAGTCCAGGAAGGCACGAGAACCGTTCAGGAAGAGGCTGAATCGGCAGAGCTATATGGGTATTGCTTCCTCTAAAACTGAATTCCTCGTTTTGACGCCCAATAGCTTGTCAGCAGGTACATCTAGCAAGCCGTTTACTTCTCGAGTTTCAACTTCTTATCTTGCTATTGCTTAACCCTTTCACCCCATCAAAGCTGTTTGACATTATTACTAAAGACAGGAAAATTTGTGCGCACGGGTCTAGGCGTAGATGTGGTATTAAAATAACCTACAATGCAAACACGGTTGTCTAGTTTCATCTGCCAACGGCAACAGAGTAAGAGAAGGAAAGAACATCGGTAGCGTACCCTTAATTTCCATATCCATGTCACATATCATATCGAATTCTGAAGGGTGCTTGAAAACCTCTTGACAACCTTCAGGAGGCCCGCCCTATTTTACTATTGTTTTGCGCTTGCAATACACGTTAAATTGAGGAGAAAGATTCTCTCAACATAAATTATGAAAGTAAAACTGAAAAAAAGCAGGTGGACATGAATTTGAAACCTTCGTTGAAGTATGAATTCAATAATGACATAAGTGCATGAAGATTTACATACAACCAAAACACTCCATATCTCTTTGAAAGAACGACCTATAGAAGCTTCGTTTATTAAACTTCGATAGAAAGTATCGTCTAAACTCGCCATATCATCATTATTGTTTGCTATGTAGCTTCTAAAACGAGCCGTATTTCGAAGAACGTCAGATCTTAAGGCCAGTATGGCTGGAACCAAAATAGGCATTTGCGGGATACACTTTAGCAGTCATCCGCCAAATGTTTGAAATTAATTCTTGTTTAACGAATTCTTGTAGTGTTGACTAATACAGTATCAAAATATTTATTCAATGTATACGTTTGTCAATGCCTAATATTTTCGATAAATGATCAGAAATATATGAGGATGATAAAATTCAGTGAAACAGGTCACGTTCAAGATATGAAAATTCTAACTTGGTTTTAAGGCAACTAGGACAAATGTCTTTATTTGATCTGAGCCAATTGAGGGATAGGGAGGTCTCTGTTCTGTCATTATTCGCAGTTGTGGTTACTAAACACTCAAGAAGTCTTGAATACTCTGGTTTCTTCCGCATTTTTCTCGATTGACAGATTGCTTGTGGTTTTCTTTTTCACGAAATCTCGCTTAGACTTTGCAATTGGGAACCGAAAATAGTCCCAAAATGTTCGTTCTGATTGTCCTTCAAGTCGGCTGTACATTAGGTTTTTGCGTTTATAGGAGACAAAATTCGTTGCGACCAAGTGCATTTATCTTCGGTCGAGAACATTTTCATAATGGATCATGTGTAAGAGTGTTAACGGCTTACTTTAGCTATGGCTTTTGTTGTCGGTCGCTAATCTTCTGTCGTGCAAAAGGGCCTGTACTTTATCGAAAGATGTGTTTTCAAAACCATATCAACGTTCAATTCAATCTGATTTAACAGCCAGACAAGGTCAAAAAGTAAACAGTTACAAGTGCCCGTGTTTCCAATTAGTAATATCAATGTCTTGCAAACACTATAAAAGCTATTCGTAAGAGTATCGATGTTTTAAATTGCTGGAGGTTTGAATACTAGAGTTATAGCCTGCGTCACTGTCCTGACTTGGTTGCATCGACAGGTTTCTAGAATGACTGTTATTATTAAGGACGTCATGAATGTATGCGTTAGTTCATTGATAATACTGTCCAATAATGAAACGATTACGAAACATTTATCAGAATTTCGGATTTAACGTAAAAATATTTCCAAAACTGATAGCAAAAAAAGGCATTGGAAAGTTCAATAAATTTACCCCAACTGCCGTTAAGAGTGGCGATTTTCTTAGCGCACAACGGGGTCCCACCTTCCTCATGGTATGTTCATTTCCTCTGAAAGTGTTTATCCAAGGTCAAAAATTTGGTATGACCTTACAGATTGAAAAGGTGGGAGTTAAAGTTTATAAGATTGCCTCTTCTTATTTTAAATTTTCCACCTTATTTTAACGTGATTTTTCTGAGCAATTAGAATTTGCTATGGCAGATTTGAGTAACAGCCCAGGTGGAACGAACTGGTCATAACGGAAGGACTTGATGACTCGGAAAGTGAAATGGGTGTGACTTTGAAAAGGAAGTCTGAGGTCTCTGACGTTGGTGGTTATGGGCGCATGTTGAAAGAGTTCCGCCGCCAAGTAATATAAAAGCTGGTTAGCTCTCTCTCCATCACAGAAGCTGAGCTGACACGAAGACGCACAAGAACGACAAGAAGAAAAATATACAATATTTAAGGAACGCCATTAGTGAAGGTGAGTTGTTATTGACTAGCGTTTGCTTCTTTTTTACCAGTTCCCAAAAGTACTCTGTTCGAAGTCTTTCTGCTCATGTTTCGCGATGGAAGTCTTGTTACCTGCAAAATTTTCTGGCGGTTATTTGACCTTGGCTTTCAAAACGAACCTGTCGCATGATTTTGTCTTTTAGAACCATTCTTCGGGTAATTGGTGCATGTGCATGTTATTAGTAATGTACTATAGGCTAATTAGCATCGATCATCACACATAAGGAATATCGTTCCAATACTTAAGCCATCTGGCACGGATATCACTTTCGAAAAGTAGCTTCCCTTTTCGTTAAAAAAAAAAGTCCGACGAATCTATAAACAGTGATTCATATAATTCATAAAGAACGTTAATTATCTGTACACAATATCAGATAAGTTATTCGCCGGCTATAACAATCCATAACAGTTTCCGATTATTGCCTGTGCAATGCCACGTTCACATTACATGAGCGCTTGTTTAAATGGATTAGTGTCACGGTTTTATATTTTCTGAAGGGATTGATGACATTTCACATTGGCTTCGAAATACTTCATCCGACAAAGAGTAATGATCTGGAAAACCATTTAGTTTTTGTTATCTTTGGAGTTGAATCATGATGTTATAACATACGTTTTTGGGTGCACTTGAGTTGTTCGAGTACAACATGATGTCATCGTTATTGAGCCAATATTGCTCTAGAATTTCGAGCGTTTTTCATGATACATTCCCATGTCTGCTTCATGCAGCAAAATAGTAAAAACACGCACGCGGGTATACAAAACTTAACAATTTAGCTCAGTTGTCGTCCCGTTCATCCTCATGTGTAAAATTCGTTCCAAACGGAAGTGTACAGGATGTAGAACCTTTCTAATGCAGATTTTCGACAGGCGAGAACTGATTCCACTCCTTTCTAACCCTCATTCAGCCCACCAACCCAAGGTAGGGGAATTAGCGGAGGGTTTTCCTTGGAACGTGTTCACAACTGCCTCTTTCACAATTCTGTTCGCAATTATAACTTGTTTCGTGAAAAACCAGTACAGACATTACTATAAGACGTGTGTCAGTGAAAAATTTGCTCATGCTAATGTTTTTAGATTTGATAGAACCATGTTGAAGACTTGCTGTGCTTGGCTACTATTCTGTTTGCTGACGGTGCATGCTGTGCCCCCTAAACCCCCTGTAAGTCCTGTCGGGCCATTCGACAACACTAAAGGTGAGAACTCACAGACACACGATAATGAACTTCTGCCGCTCTTTCTTTTGCACTGTTAAATACATGACCGTATTTGGTTCTTGTTTGGTTTCTTCCGTATCATAACGAACTTACTTGACCCTGTGAATAGTGCCAAGTGTCGAAATGAAACCAACTTTGGCAACTTATGTTTTCATGCAAGGTATAAAGAGGCCTTGATGAAGGATGGAAATTAACTATTCGGCGGATCTAGCATTTTATTGAAGGGAGGGGTTGCCAGACCAGGTGTGGTTCAAAGTTTTTGAGTAGGGGGATGGTCAACCAGGCTAATGGTTGTTCTAGGTTTTTAATGGAGTGTAGCTCCTTTATCACTCAAATGGGGTGCCCAATTAAAGAAAGATGCAAATAAAGTTTATTATGTAAATATAGAGACTATGGGGAGAAATCTCCCCATTGTTTGCTGGCTCAAACAGGGGGTTAAGCCCTCTGAACCCTCTCCATGGATACGCTACTGTCTTAACATATCCTGCCGTCTATCTTTGTTGAGCTTTAATTTATTTTACTTCTTGAAAACAGTACAACTCGGGGGAAAAAAATTCCCGCAATATATAGCGTTCTTTCTCAGCTCTCAAAACGTGAATTATTTTTAATTAATCAGATGACTCCTTCAGTCCACCACCAAAACCAGAACCTCATGAAGTCGAGGGCGATCTATTTCAAGGAGACATTCAAATTGCTGGAAGGAGAATTGGAAATGCCGGGTCTCTTTCACCGTGGCCCAACGGCGTCATTCCATATCGTTTTGACTGCAGCGTTGGTAAGTCAGACTCTCGAATTTTGACAGATTTCGTCTTCTGTGGCTCTTCTTGAATGTGATTTCGAGAAACTGTTTTGTTGTTGTTCTTCTAGTGAACATTAAAAGCGCCATGGAAGCCACACGCGCTGCTATGGACGAGTGGGAAAGTAGAACATGCATACGATTTGTTGAAAAAAGACCACAAGACAAAGCGTTCTTGGAAATCTTCAGAGCGTCAGGGTAAGATTTAATAACTGATTACTTCATTCATTTACACTCTACCTTCAAATGAAATAAAATTTGCGAAGGACACTCAAGATTTTCCTCCCTCAGAATTTTCAACTGAACAGTTGGCGGTCGAGCGTAAATACCATAATGTCCAATCGTGTTATTTTTTATAGATGTTTTTCATATGTGAAATGATATGCGAAATCTTCGTAAGGGATATGCCATAAATATCAACAACCAACCTCCTTTTCTTGTTTGCATGTAGTTGTTGGGCGACTTTCGTTGGCTACAGAAAGGATACAAAAACACAAATCTCGATTGGCAACGGATGTGACTACAAACATGTCATGGTGCACGAGCTTGGTCATGTAATTGGGTTTTGGCATGAACAAAGTCGGCCTGACAGAGACGAGTACATCAAAATCCATTATAACAATGTCATTCAAGGTAACCCGCCGAAATAGATTTTGTTTTTGTTTTAACTCTCTCCGTACTGTACCCGACTTTTTAATTTTAATCTTGCAAACGTCAGACAATTTTACTCTGAGTAACGACAGACGATTTTAATCGTCAAGGGGAGACGTCTTGGACAGGAAAGGGTTGACAAACAATGGGTGTGACTGACTTTGAGCTGTCTGAATTATCAACTGTGTACTATACTATCCTAAAACCAAAAGCACAAAGTCCAATATTTAGTACCATTTGTTGGGCACAATATTTCGAATCCGATAAAACGTTTCATGTGTACAGTTAATCAACATATTGATTCCAAACAATCCACTGTCAGATTAAAAAACAAGCAAGTTGCCATTGGTTGGAGTAGACCGAAATGCTTTTTGTCACTTAATCTCTGTTCTGTAGAACGATAAAGGCGTTCAGATTACCGCAAGAAGTAACGTTACGCACAAAGTCTATCTTCCGTTTGTAAAAGCTTAGTTGTCAGGGTACATTCCTGTAGCTATTTGCGTAATCTTCATTTCTCTACACTCACTTCAATCTCATATGATGTCATGTCATACACGCTAGCCTGACCTCTTTCCAGTTGCATACACCTTTAAAATTTGGCATATTAAACACGAGTCTCCGATTTCGAGCATTCTAAAACTTTGTCCTTTCACTGTTCATTTAGCCTTGAGGTATAATTTCAATAAAGTTGCCGGACAGACTTCCAATTATGGCCTGGAATATGACTATGGCAGTATTATGCATTATCCATGGAACGCCTTCGCCATTGATCGTCGATATCCAACCATCGAAGCGATAAAACCCTTAAATGGCAAACGACCTTATGTAAAATTGAGCAATGTGGACGTGGAGCAAACAAAGAGAATGTACAAGTGTTCTGGTAAGGTTCACGTTTTGGTCAGTAGTGTACTTAATTTTACATAATTTTTATATAATTTTATGTAAGTTAGTGATTAGATATAACTCGCTACGCCCTTTTGACCATCCATGTTGTTTCCACCTGGAAGAAAAACAGAATTCCCGATTAAACGTCCCCTTGGGGTTCAAGGCGATGATGCGGAAAAGTTGGGAATGGAAGATGACGCGTCCTAGATTCCCGATTTAATTGCGCTACAAGGTTTACCATCAAATACTTATCAGAAGATAATGGGTACAATGTATTTCCAACCAAATGAAATACTGAAAAATCCTTTACATGACGTTCTAATGTGGTCTTCACATGCACAGCATTCTGTTGTTTTTATGTTTTTTCAGCATTTTCTGTTTTTTTGTCTGTGTGTTTGTTTGTCTGTTTGTCCGTTCCTTTAAGGACTTGTGTTATTCAGAGTTTCAAGCCTTCGTTCATTACTCCAATCTGACCTGAAAAATTTAACTTTATTGTGCTTTTTTAAACGTTTGTGCAAAAAAAAAAAAAAATGCGGTTTATTTTTAGAACTTACTGTAGGACGTGCTAGCGAGATCTCAAGAATGAATACTGTAAAGCAATTGGCTCCAAACACCGCATTAGCAGGTAAGGAAAAAAGCAAAATTCCTATAAATATTCTAAATGGGTTTACTCAGTTTGAATTGTCATAAACGTCCTTACACCAACTAATCAGAATAGCAAACTACTTTGTCTAATGATCTTTACTGCGTTGTTCATTTTGACAAGTCATGTATATTCAATCAGCAAACGCAACAAAATCTAAGTTGTAATTCTTCCAAAAACTAAGTTGTGATCTTGGGTGTCGTCTCTACAGGTCCAAGATGCTCAGATCAGCATAAAAATTGCCCGACTTGGGCCAGACATGGCCACTGCGATCTCGCCCCAGATCCCATGTTGAGTCATTGTGCCAAGAGCTGTGGTAATTGCGGTCCTTGTGTGGATAAAGATCGAAACTGCCAAGCCTGGGCAAGCTACGGATTCTGTTTGAAATATCCTTACTTCATGTTAAGAAGTTGCAAGACAGCTTGTGGACTGTGCAAACCAGGTGAGATCACGTCCTCTGTAATTATAATTAATATAGCAAATTATTTATTAATTATTATTGATCATTCATTCATTATGAATGAATTAATATGACTTATTATGTAATTTTATTACGATAATGTAATTATGCGTCCGTAAGAAAGGGAAATACAATCAATTTCAGGATAAACTTCGGTTCTAAACTTAAAATCAGTATCACGATGTGTTTTCGGAAATTTCGAGACTCCGATAATTAATATGTCACTGTGGGCTTTTATTTTCTTACACGTGCCTGTGCTTTTCCTCATGGTCGAACATTTTACTGCTCAACCCAGCTACACATCGTCGCGGACAAATGGAGTTGGCTTTTAAGAATAAAACTACATAGGTGACGTCGCCTGTTCAGTCGGTATGCTTGGTCCTGTATTCACATCTCGAAATCGTTAAAAGGCTGAAGTAACACTTGCGTTAATCATTTGCTTGTAACTTATAGTCACTCTCTTGCACATCGCCTTTTTCTACTGTTTTCTGATACCAAAATCTAAGCCTTTGCGAAAAAACAAAAAAAACAAAAACAAACTCTTCCTTTTTTAAACCAGCCTTCAGATCACGCAACGAACTCCTGGTGTCACATTACAGAAAGTCGAGATGTTGGCTGCAGACAATTTACACTAAGGAAATTCATGAGAAATGCCCATATGCATGCACATAAAGTTTTTTACATGCTGTTTAAGCCCACGTTGAAGCGTTTTCCTACGCGGGCTCTTCACTTCTTTTCCAGTTCTTGCCCTCATTACCTCTTTTTAAACTTGTTTGGTGTATTTTGTCTAGAACCTACTGAAGCACCGACCACAAGAAGAACGACAACTCGCAAGACTACAACTACAAAGCCCACAACTGCACCCACAACCAAACGTACCACTAGACCAACAACCAAACGTACCACTAGACCAACAACCAAACGAACAACCAGGCGAACAACGAGACCAACAACCAAACCAACAACCAGACCTGAAATCATTCTTGAAGGCATCCGTAAACCAAGAGGGAAGTTCACAGGTAACCATCAAGTCAAGCTTATGTTACGCAGTAAATTTTGCTTGCTAAATAAATCTTGCGATATTGGAAAAAGGGAATGTAAACTAGTAGAGCAAGAGACTAGCTTCGATGAACGACATGTCGTAAATTTGTCCTATAAAAGAAGCTACTTGATCTATAAAAAAAGACGAAACTGATCGAAATACGTCCGTGGACAGTTTCGCCTTATTTATTGCACAGATATTGAGCTTGCGAGATATTGTTCAACCAAGTATGTTTCTTGGTCCATTTCTTTGAAAAGCGAAGTGTTATCCAGTTGGACAGTCGTGTGCCATGTTCAAAGAACCAATAGCTTGTAAGTTGATCAATGACAAGAAAGATTTACTTTGACACTATATCAAATGACTCGGTTTGCCTCCATCCCTCAATCTCTTTTTCTCTCCATCTCTTTTAAATGAAACTGTAGCTATTCAAACAGGAATTGTCTCCTACCAGCAAAATCAGCCAATTTGTAGTACCCTTCAGTCCATGCAATAATAGGATGCTCCGATAAGACACGAAGTATGTTGTATAAATGCAGAGAGTTTGTATCATTTCAGGAGTCAAATGTGAGGATCGAAGTACCTACTGTAAGGACTGGCAACGTAATGGAAGATGCAAAACTGATGATTGGGTAAAAAAAAATTGTCTTTCAAGCTGTAAAAGATTTGATATTTGTGATGCTGAACCAATTAAACCTATAGGTGAGTCCTATGACAGATACGTGAAAGATAATGATACTCAAATTCTATTGATATGGATATGCTGGGAGTACAGTAATGTACACGAAGAACAAATTGAACACAAGAAATATATTTCACGTTTTCATTTTTTGTGCAGATGACAAAACCAAAATAATGTGCAATATATATAATACAAAATTTGATGTAAAAAACAGAAAAACGAAATAGTTGGACTATGGTGCTGATCGCTCATTGATTATTCACAGTTAAATTATTTCTATTTCACTTGTGTTTATGGCTCATACGAACGTTACATGTCTGTCATACATTGAAAATAATTTGACAGTTAATACTTCGTTAAAATTGGTTAGGTACATAAATATATAATTTTATCGCAAGATGCCGAACAAATACATTATTTATGAGTAACGCCGGTTTTCCACACATGATAAATTACAATGACCTAATTTTGATAGCTTTTCGCACAGGCGAACCAACAGTACTGGATATAATTTTAATTACTGCATGAGTTGTTCTCAAAATAGTCGGGTATTAAGAAATATATTAGGAAGCCTAGAAACTAAACTTGTCAATGTATATAATATTGTGTAGTTATGTTAAACGTGATGTTTGTCCAAGACGCGAATGACTGTTTACATAAATAACGCTTGTATTTTTCAGGAAACTGTGCATCTCCCTTCGGCATTGGTTGGGACAACAAACTTTCAAATAGAAATTTCCGATCTACATCTTCATTCTACCCAGGTAGGATTAATCGTAAATTTTCAACACCCGGTCAATCAGACATGCTGAATGAACTGGAGTTTCTGAAAACTGGTGTTAATCGTCGCAGTAACCTGTACGTTATCAAAGAGAGGCTCTTTGTGTAAACGAAAAGCAAGGAACTAAAACAACTTTGCTTATCTCGATTGACTTCGTTTGCGTTGTGTTCCTTTTACGGCCATATTTTTAAAACTTACAGCTCGTAATTAACGTTTTCAAATTTTCATAAACCTTATAGATATCAGTAAATTATTAAATTTGCTGATACTAACCTACGAATATTGTTTTGTTATCAAAAACAGTCAGTCCTAAAAACTTGAAATATCGTGAACAGTGAGGCTCAAAATATTATTCATTGTTGTCTTGCTTGCAGGCGGTGGATGGGGTGCTTATGCCTATAGTGGTCGTCTCTACCTTGAAGATAACCACAAACGAAAGGAGGTGGGAGCGTGGTGTGCCAATCCAGGAAGCAAAAACCAATATTTACAAATCGATTTGGGAAGACGGAGAACTATTACTGCAGTTGCAACGCAAGGTATAACTAAGAACTATCTTGTCTATAAATGGAGCCCATGGCTAAAATACCTGATTGGCTCGTCTGTCTCGAAATATCCTGTACTATTTACCTCCGAGCAAAACAAAATGGCGTCCAGTTTTGTTTACGTTACGGAAGTGGGGAATTGTTTCGGAAAAACTGAAGCTACCGTGCGAGACAATACGAAAAAAGCAACCACATTTGGCAATAAAGTATCCTGAGATACGTATTTGTTTTTCTACTTAGTGATGAATGCATTCAGGGTGTGTTCGAAAAGATTTTATTTACAAATGACGAGCGGGTGACAAGCTGACGTTCCTTAAAATTGTCTAAAAAATTTTAAAAAATTGTGTGTGAAAACAATTGTGCAAAGTATACGCTGAAACAATTATTCACCTCAGTGTCGGTGAATTGTGTGAATGTCTTTACCTCACTTCGGTGAATAACTGTTAAATATTTCAAGCAAATGTTGTTATTTCTTGGTAGGTCGGGACCGTTACTTTGAGCATGTCAAGTCTTACACTCTGTCATTCAGCAACGATGAAACAAATTGGAGAGAGTACAAAGAGAATGGAAAGACCAAGGTCAGTGAAACAATTATTTAAGATTAATCCTCTCATGGATAAGCGTTAAGAATTCTCAAGAATATCTCGTGCACTTTAAGTCGGATAAAAACTCGCCTCCAATCCTTGTCGACTCAAGAGCTCAACAGGTAGAGCGGCGGACCGGTATCCCGAAGATGCGAGTTCAAATCCCGCTCGAGTCAACATTTTTCAGTTGACTTTGGCTGTGTCAGATTATCATGGAAGATAGGATAATTTTGAAATAAAGTTAATTAGTTAATCGGAAATCATTAATCAAGAGATTAGGAATATTGGTACCACCAATGGCGTGGCCAAAGGGGTGCCTGAGGGTTGTCTGTGCCCTGCCAGATTTCATTGAACTGATAAAATTATTACCTGAAAGTTGTACAAGACATTTTAGATTGCCTCCAATCAATATCTAGGGGCCTAAAGTTCAAAATTCAAAATTTATCGTAGTCGTGCCCCTACCACCAAAAAAGAAAACTTATATCTGGGCGCGTTACTCTCTTCTGCCTCCCTGTGCAAGAGTAAAACAATGTATTTAATACAGCTCTTGAATTGGCTGACATCCACATAAAACTATATCACCTGTCGTTGGACGGACATCAGAGTTTTGATGTCCCGAGGGTTTAGAAAATTCCTCACCAAACCCCTTTTAAGATTGTACTTGCTCCTAAGGCGCCAGTTACCAAGATTTATTTGCTGAAACTAATCTGTCTGTCTCTATGTGTCTCTCTCTTTCCCTCTCTCTTTAAATACAACATATAAAAACGTAAGTTTGATAGATTATATTTCTTTGTCTTTTTATTCTCCACAGGTTTTTGAAGGAAACTGTGATCATTTCACCCCAGTGTTGAACATTCTCAAAAACGCACAGGTTGCTCGGCACATTCGTTTTCACCCTGTGAGGTTCATCGGAGCCATGTGCTTGAGGGTTGAGGTTTATGGATGCTCTGCTTAGTCAATCCCATTGATCACTTTCAAGAAATGTTAGCCACGGTTGTTCACAACTTTCTTTTCGCCCTTTTTGGAAACTTTTCAATGCTGTCTATAATGTGTTACTGAGGACGTCAGTGCAGGAGTCTACAAGGACCATGTGTCTACGTTTCAACTTGAAAAAAGAAGAGTTCTGTACACGATTGTTGTGTTTACGATGGAATTTCGTTCTGTCACACGTGAATATTACCGTCACGACTGTTCAGTTCTCAAATGTTTGGGAGATGAGTTTGAAAATCTTTTTCAGCAAAATGTATATCGACATAATATGTCAGCATATCCGTGAGGTGTTGGTGTCCTTTACTCAACTGTTTCTGCCGTGGCTAAAGAAACACTTAAGTCATGAATTGTTCTGTAAATTATTGATATTTATTGTAAAATTAATGACGAAACAGAACTGGTATATTATGCATGAAATGAAGAGTATTTATTTGGATATTAATAAATATATTACATAAATTGTATATGTTTTTGGGGTGGTTTATCTGTCCGATTAAAGACGTCAAAAAGTTTGCTGAAAGCAGGGAAAGTATTCTGATTAAGTCGAACTCTTATAGAAAGAAAGAAATCACAGGGAGAAACATTTTTTCATGGATACTTCACTGATGAGGGCTGAGGATTCCTGGCTTACTTATATTATTCGTGAGGGTAAAGGATGACCTAACTGTGCAGGAGGAATTAGACAAATATAATTGAGGATCCTTACAAGTGATTGCCCTCTATCCTTGCAGTTCCCGAACTTCCCAACCTTCTGCAACATACGTACTTCACCACCTAGCTGAAGGAGGAACTGGCCATTGATTTTGGACCAAAACGCATCACCATATTTTCATTCTTTTGAATGCTGTTCAATTTTATTTTTTGTTACTGAACTATTATCTTATCTGAATCGAATTCAAAAGAGTGAATTTAAGGTTATGTGTGTAAATTATGCTACAGAGACGATTGGAGTAACTCAAAATTGATCGTTTGCAAACAATCCCGTGAGATTCAGGAGACATTGATACTGCAGCCATGTTGTCTCAACATGCATTAGCAACTAATAATATTCTTCAGTGAAAGTTCATCTAAGACGGCCCTGTGACTCCATACGAAAACCATTATTAACTGGAATTCCCTCTCGCTGGCCACTTCTCGATCACCCAACCATCCACTCATGTTTCTATTACAATGAGGGAAAATTAAGGGTAAATTTCGTTTGTTTTCCTAAACAGAAAATGTAGATTTTGGATGATCTACTCTAGAGTTTCCATGGTCTGAGTCACGACCCTCAGTAGCTTTGTTACCTTTTAGGGTTTCAAGATTAAAAAGAAAGATCCCATGAATAGTTTTTGTTACTTCTTTGTGGCAATCTGCTCAAACAAACTGCTGAGATTTAGTTGAAATTTAACCCATCAACTCTAACAATTCCATTTGAATTTTAAAAGTAAATACTAACTAGGCTACAAATTTGAAAGGAAAGCTCGTAATTCCCTCGTATTTTATATCAGTTATTCTTTTCTTGTCTTTTCAAAGTTTGATGAGTAAGATAAAATGAACCGTACCGATAATTCTGGTATCCATGTTCCATATCCTGTAATCTATGGCCTGTAATCTAAGCTTTCACGTATTATATAACACGTAAATTGTAAAACTCGATTTGTTATCAGTGGTTGTTAACAATCAAATTCTTTCGCCGTACAATTCGATTTTTGCTTTAGGGACGACATGCTATTGCTGCTTATCACTTCAGTCGTGTTTGGAAAAGAAAAATAAACTGAAAAATAGAAATCTTCGAGAACTTTGATTTACGCTTATGCTGTAAAAAGAAGAACAATCACACTCAATCGGATTTCCGTCGACTGTGAAGACAATAGCAGAAGGCCGCGCTGACAGATCTACAAGTGGCTCACGACGATCCATTGCTTTAAGAATTGTGGCAGCCCCGCGACTTGTCGGATTTCAGTTGGAGTGAAAGGAAACGTTGCGTTAACACCGAGGAAAACGAAACGCATGAGATTTAACAAGATCGGTGTTGTCAACGGTAAGTTGATTTCACAATGTGATTGAGAATAGGCTCTTAACAGTGATAGTAAACGATTAGGTCTAGTTTATTCGTCGAAATTCCGACGAATTTAATACGTCGCATTTAACGCAACCAATTTTAATCGACAGAAATGCGACGAATAAACAAGGTCTAAAAGCGACGCGTCGAATAAAATCTATTTAGGCGTCGCATTTCAGTTGTAAGTAAATTGGTCGCGTTAAATGCGACGTATTAAATTCGACAGAACTTCGGCGAATGTACTAGTACGTCTTACTTTGTCTCTCTTTGGAAGCTATTTTAGATACTACATTCGCTCAAGTTTCATTGTTCAGTAAGGCGAGCTCTAAAATGTTGCACCATCTACTAACTACCATCTCGTTAAACAACCGGATTCCTGAAGTCCGCCAAAAAGTTCATAATTCAAATGCTGCGTCACGCAACTTAATCCCAGTAAATCTGTACCTCATTGTATTATCGTCGTTATTTTTCATCAAAATGTGCGGACTAATAAATCATATTACATGGTGATTATATTTGTGAACAAGAATTACGAACAAGTATTGTTCATCGATTCTACTGATTGTATCCCATGTGTTTCACAGAAGAATTAATGTGTACCGTAATCTTCACTTAATACCCAACAAGTTCTCTGTCAATCATCTACAATCTATCACGTATCATTATATTGGATCGTACATCACATTCTTAATGCCAGCCAGATTTTCTATAATCACGTGTGTAATTATACTAATTGCAATTATTACTTTGCTGATCTAATTTTTGTTCTATAAACAATGCAACGCACACTGATTGGTTGCTCAACACCAGTCTTTATCCCCTGGTTAATCTCCGCCGGTGCTACACCTTATTTTTTCGGACCTGTAAGGTTGTGTTGACTTGGAGGCAAGCCAGCCCTCCTGTACGACTGGCCCTTTTTGCCGAGATTTCGCCTCTCTGTCAAATCCCTTCAAGATTGTTGCAAGGGAGGAACCAGGCGAGAACCATGTTCGAATTGTGAAATTTGCTTTCATCTTCATGAGAAGGCCAGCCCTCCCAAGCGAGATCTCGCCTAGGAGAGCTGGAAATTTTCCATGTAAACACATTCACAATGGCTGGCTCTCTTAGGAGGGCTAGGAAAAATTAATGAACGCATGTGCGCCAGATCCTGCGCTGTTAGAAGGGCCAGAAGATTTCCATATAAGGACAAAGTAAAATTCAGCCCTCTTACTGAGGCTAGCCTTACAAAGGGGGCTGGGTCGACTCCACGTGAACACCCCCTTAGTTTTTGCCAAACTAAACAACGTTTCGGGACACAGTTCTTCATTAAATTCTTTGCAAATAAAAAGTTGTCCTGACGTATCGTAATATTATTTATTATTATGACATTGTCGGAGTGGGGTTTTGACTTTATGCACCTGTCAATGTTTAGCTCCAGGGTGGGGGGGCGGGCAACCCCAGGAGAATTGACACTGAAGCTTGCTACCTGGGTCGGAGGTTTGACAAAAGCACTCGGCCCGTGGGTAGGGAAATCATTGAACTCTAAAAAGACTTTTTAGAGTTCAATGAGGGAAATAGACGCAACTGCCATCTTGGAAATAGAGAAATCCTGGGCACCAGTTATTGTTCTGATATGCGAGGACTGGCACCAAGTGATTTTCCGCGCCAAAAACAAATTTCATTCTTTGGAAAATGGCGGACACAGATAAAAAGAGTGTAAGCGCTTATATCTAATTACTGCTAGAATTCTAATTGAATATTGTTAACAAGCTGAAATCCATTTAGCCAAGATCTTGCTTTTGCATTTGACTTTCCAGGAGATAGTTGTTTGCCAGTTCTGTAAAAAAGAAGCTCCCCATGAAAGTGTGAGGAGGATGACATCCGCTGGATACAGTGTGACAACTGCCAGGGGTGGTTTCACCAACTTTGTGTCCAGGAATATTTGCCTGCTAGCAATGTGTTTCGGCAGTGTGTATTCTGTATTGCTGTGAACATGATGTAAGGTAAATTTTTCGTATTGAATCTGCGGCACAAGGAGTGTTTGCCATCCCTTTGGTAGGGAAATTTGACCTCTAATGAACATCCGGGGGAGGGGAATTTGACACTGGAAATCAAAAAAGTGTCAAATTCCCCTGGGGTTGTCTACTTCCCCCACCCTGGGGCAAAACATTTACAGGTGCATTATATATTTATGAAGCAGTTTGCTTCGTTGCCAGTCTTGGAGCCATAGAAGCGATGGAGATCGAAATCATGCATTTTCTTACAATACCTACACTAATGTGAGAAAACACATGATTTCTTGACAATGCTCAAAATCAAGATCAACACCAGTTTCTAAATTACATTGCAAACACACCTTAAAAAAAAATCAATAAGTTTTTAATTAATTAATGGATTAATAAGTAAGACACTTTCACTATCTGCAGTTTTTCAGACTTCAGTACCAATATGCTCAAGAATTCCTTTGGCTGGCTGTTATTTTGTGTGATTGCTGTGCATGCTGGGCCACCTTCCGTACCTGTGAGTCCAATTGGACCATTTGACATGTTTGAAGGTAAGAACCACAGGTAGAGGGAGTAGTAACAACTGTCACGAAAACCAAGCATTTTTGATAAAGTGAGGGTGCCTAAATTTGCACAAAGGGGGTGACTTGGTTACTGTGTCTGATAAGTTACCAGACCCTTACCCAAAAGGCTTCATTCAGTGAGATTTCAACTAGAGTAGTCATCCACAGGTCATGGAAGTTAGCATCAGGTTGACTGGAAATCCTAGGTTTGTGATTATTTGTGTTTCAACAGCTGGGATTATCATACTGGCTCCCCAATGTTCCAGAGAAGATCAATCTGTGGTCATTTCACATTTAAAAACCATCCTGTTAGAGGAGAGTGGGGAACTACAGCTTTCCTTACACAGTAATGCAGTTGCCTTTTTCAAGACATTTTCCCAAAATTGCCTTTGTTAAATGGGAAATAACATTAGTCTCTCATACCCAAGCATGCAATGCATAATCCTACCCTTACCCCTAATCCAAGCCTGTTTTTATTTTGCATCCAATAAAGATATTGGGTACAACACTTTCACAAACCCAGTAATTATTGAGGTTATAAGGAAACAATGATCTAGACCCAAACCCTAACCCCAAACTTTCATTCCCAATGACATTTGGGTTACAATGCCAATAATTGAGAAAGTACTGGATTCAATGTAAGGAACAAGTACTAGCACTAAATGCTAACCATATCAATACCACTGACCTAATGAACACACCTTGCCCTTCATTTGGATTTGGCCAATATAATGATTTTTTTTTATTTTACTAGATGAAAATTTTAGTCCTCCACCAAAACCAGATCCCCATCCGGTGGAAGGGATATTATTTCAAGGAGACATTCAAATTGCTGGGAGGAAAATTGGACAAGCTGGAACCACTAGAGTTCCATGGCCAAATGGTGTTATTCCTTATCGTTTTGACTGTAGTGTGGGTAAGTTAAGAAGTGCACGTTGTACATTTTTAACTGGAAAACACATGCAGTAGTTCTGAAATGGTTTTAATGTTATTTCTTTTTGAGGATGTGTTTTGTTGGTATGTTTTTTCAGAGAATATTCCCAGTGCCATTAAAGCTTCTCGAGAAGCAATGCAGGAATGGGAAAACAGAACATGCATTCGTTTTGTTGAAAAAAGACCAGAAGACAAAGCATTTTTGGAGTTCTTTAGAGCAGCTGGGTGAGGATTATGTTTAAATCTTTTCTTTTGTTTATGAAAATGAAATAATGTAAGAAAAGTTTTTGTGTTTCTTCACTACACCATTTGGTCTATTTTGCTGGTGTAACTTTGTGAAATTTATCATTAAATGATAAAATACAAACGTATGGTCTAAATATGTGGTACATGATAGTTAATGATGCACAGAAGAATGTAATTAACCCATCACATGGCACCTTCTCAAGATTTCACTGCATGACAAGTAAAATTATCTGGTGTTAGCCAGAGTAAATTATAATATTCTTAATACACACGCTCTCAAGCTGTTCTCTCAGAAAAACGTTCTGAGTCCCTGACAGGAATTGAACCCATAACCTTCTGAGTGCCGGTGAGACGCTCTAACCATTGAGCTACAAAGACTCAGATGGTGAGTAAAGGTTAAATTTGTGTACTGGTTCGTATAGATGGTAGATGTATGTACTGTCAGTCTGCTAGTCTCGATATATCATTGATTAACATAAAAATAGATGACATATCGAGACTAGCAGATTGGCAGTACACATGTCTACCATCTATATGAACCAGTACACAAATTTAACCTTTGCTTGCCATCTGAGTCTTTGTAGCTTAATGGTTAGAGCGTTTCACTGGCAATCAGAAGGTTACGGGTTCAATTCCCATCAGGGACTCAGAAAGTTTTTCTGAGAGGACAGCTTGAGAGCATTGCGTATTAAGAACATAATTACCAAGCTACCACAAACACATCATAAATTATAATAGTGTTGCATTATTGTAACAGTGCCAAATATGGGTTTAAAAAGAAATGCATGTAACTTCTACTCAGTGGTTAAAATATTCTTAAATTGTCCCTTTTAATACAAGACACTGGAATGAACAAATTAGTGGTTGTCAAGCCATAACATACCTAGATGTAGGACATTGCAATTGAGAGGGTGTGATGGGGACTTAGTAAATTTTGGGTAGTCAAGAGTTTGTACAGATTTAAATGTGAGCATGTCTTAACTTTTAAATGGCATCTTGTTCACTTGCAATTGTGGAAATGTCTAATTTGATAGTAGCTGAAGATCCATCCCTCTACAAGTTGAGGTGGCTATTGAGGTGACTTAGGAATTTTTAGGGTACAAAGCCTTTGTCACCTTACTGTTGCCAATTGTATCCTTCCCTTAGTATACAACCTTTCATGCTGTTTGACACAAGATGAGAAAATCACAGATCTGAGACAAATATAATGTTGTCTCCCATATTCCACTGCTTTTGAAATCTTAACAGTCCTATTATGCAGTTCCTTACCTGTGTATATATGTGTGAGAACTTGGTGTGATCATCTCTTTTAGTTATTATAATATTTGCATAACCTTTTACACAATTTATTGCAAGTATGTAAACAAGTGTTTTCAATATTCAAGGTTATATTTGCCAGATTATTAATTAATATTATTAGAGAGAAAAAGCAATCCTTACAGAAACATTACATGAGCTCATGTCCTTGTCTGAATTGTACCAGCTTCCACTTGTTTTCAATTTCAGATATCCTTCATAAGAATGTAATCCCTTTATATCTTTATGAACTGGAGACATTTGTGCCAGCCCTATGAGGATTGGACTTATAACCATTAAAAGGCAAACATACCCATAAGGATATTTAGCATTTATCAAGTAGCAAAACTATCAGGTTTCTACATCCTGTACAGAGAATTTGTGTACTATTCTATATCATGAGGATATTAACACCTGTTTTCATCTTTTCTTCCAGCTGCTGGGCAACGTATGTTGGCTATAGAAAGGATACAAAAACACAAATCTCAATTGGCAGTGGATGTGAATTCAAACATGTCATGGTGCACGAGCTTGGTCATGTAATTGGATTTTGGCATGAACAAAGTCGTACTGACAGAAATGATTACATCAAGATCAATCTTGGCAACGTCCACCCATGTAATCAAGAAATAAGTTATTGTACTTGTTTTAAAGCTGACTGGGTGACTAATTTTACCTGGTTTGTTATAATAACATAAATGTTATTAATACTAAAATCTTCTCTGGATTTTTTGGCACAGTTCGATGACAAAAAAATTATTTCAACACCATCAGGAGCAGTAGAATTTTTATTTAATCCATTCCTTACTCAGAGAGTCTTTACCATTTTAGTCTGGCTGATGCCAAATAATTTCTTTTCTAGAGAAGATATTGAGAAAGGCCAGTTTTGAGAGCTAGAATAGGTTAAGAGTTATAGATAGTGGTTCCCAGTGTCTTTTTGTGTACAGTAAAATCCTTTTTTCCAATCTTGGCTTTTCAAAGCAACACCTGTTTGGCAGTAATAGTAAAATTAGTTTAATTTTTTAAAATTTTAGTTTTTTCAACTGCTCAACCTTGTGTAATAGGGTTGCAAAACCTTAAGGAAGAGAAATCTTAAATGTTTTGTGTTATAAGAGGAAAATCACAAGTCATTGCTGTTCCAATGTTAGTTTATCATGCTTTTGTTTTTTACTCTTTAGTTTCTTATTGGTCAATGGATTGAACAACTGACTGAGTGATTGATTCAATGATTGATTCCTTGATAAATTCATTCATTTATTTTTATTTATTGTTCATTTACTTATTTCATGTTTTGAGCTTGTACCATACTTGACCCTAAGATAGTTTACCCATGACTTTTTGAAATCTGATAGTTTGATTGTGATTGCCACTTGACTTTACTGCAAATGCATTGCACTGTGTCTTTGACAATACCATCCTCCTCAGACTGAGTGTAGAGAGACATCAAAACATATATTGACCCTTTCTTTGTTCTCTGGGGGAGATTCTCTATTGCTGTGGTAACTGCCATAGGGGTCTAACTCCCAGAAGGACCTCAGCTCCCAGGTGAAAATCCCTAGGTTGGAGTCATTCTCAAAATTTACCATTTCTGTTTCAATTTAGCTTTGAGATACAACTTTGATATTGTTAAAGAGCAAACTAACAGTTATGGAGAGGCATATGACTATGGAAGTATCATGCATTATCCATGGAAAGCCTTTGCAATTGATCGTCGATATGACACCATCATACCAATACAACCCTTAAATGGCAAACAACCTTATGTGAAATTAAGTGACTCAGATGTGGCACAAACAAGGAAAATGTACAAGTGTGGTGGTAAGTACACAGATGTAAAATATTCAGGGCTCAAATTTTATCATAGCCATGGCCATTGATAAAAAAAAGTGTCCATAGATAAAATAAAACTGTACTTAAAATCCAAGGCCACTTTTGGCCTAGCTATCTGTATAAGAAAAGTTTTAAAACATTCTATATTAAGACTAAAGCACTCCTTTTAGAAAGGGCAAATTCGATATATATATATATATATATATATGCTCCTTCATATATACCTCCAACATATATATATATATATATATATATATATATACTCCTTTTAGAAAGGGCAAATTCGATATATATGTGCGACCTAAGCTTAGGTCGCACATATATATCGAATTTGCACCTTAGCTCATTATCTGAGTCTCGGTAGCTCAATGGTTAGTGTGTCAAACCGGTCATCAAAAGGTTGTGGGTTTGATCCCCGTCTGGGGCTCAGAAATCATTTTCTGAGTATCGAGCTTGAAGATCGTTCATCTACCTTATTATTATTATTATTATTATTATTATTATTATTATTATTATTATTATTATTGAGTAAGAGGAGCAACATGCCATCAAAGTGACGCTGGGGTACAAATATACGAAGCCCAATATGCCCATCATGACAACCAGTCTGATAAGGGTACACCAGGCACATGCATCACAGCCAAATGTGCATGATATGGTGTAACTAAAAGAAAACAATGCATGACCTTGCAGGTGTGGCCCTATTAGGAATACCTCCAGGTCAGGTAGCCCATCCTGCTAAAATGGTCCCTGGATGAGAGAAGCTTATGTTTGATCAATCCACCCTGGTATCCTAGTATGAAGATATCTACCACAAACTTCCCTCCCAACCCTTAGCTGTGATGCTCCCCCACTACTCCCATCCATGTTCAGAGATGCTCCCCCCACTACTCCCATCCATGTTCAGAGATGCTCCCCCACTACTCCCATCCATGTTCAGAGATGCACTGAGTGCCAGCCCAAAAGGAACATGCTCAACCAGTTAAGGTCAAACAACTGGCAAGCAAATCTGTGGTACTGGACAGGATATTTGATGTAGCCCATTTATTGCACTGAGACAAAACATGTACATGTTAGCACTCTCAATCAGTTAAGATCAGAAGCTATGAGAGCCACTGCCTGGTGTTGCTTATGGGCATTTATTATTATTATTTATAGATTATTATTATTATTATGATTATTATTATGATTATTATTATAAACCTTTTTCATTTGGTGGTGGAATGAAGCATGATGTTCCTACTAATAAAGCAACTATTGACTCTAATTCTTTTGATGAAATAGCCACTGCTAGTACAGTCAATTTAG
Source organism: Heliopora coerulea (assembly GCA_030142905.1). Classification (NCBI taxonomy): domain Eukaryota; kingdom Metazoa; phylum Cnidaria; class Anthozoa; order Scleralcyonacea; family Helioporidae; genus Heliopora; species Heliopora coerulea. The sequence goes on along the minus strand of JASJOG010000101.1, from coordinate 230,609 downwards.
GAATGAACAGCTTGCAAACTGAGAGCAATGCTGGTAAACATTCTAGTGAAAGTGGTGGCAGAACTCAAGGGTAACAACTGTAAAAATCTGGAATTGAGACTGGCTAGAATATAAAGAGCAAGATGGAACTGAAGTGAACCTACTAATCTTGCTTTGGGCAGCTAGCATCAAGGTCAAAAATAGTTCATTGTTTGTGAGACCTGTATAAATGGCACACATAATGTCAAACTCTGTACTGTTAAGTGCAGTACCATGCAAAGTTATTACTTGTACAAATGAATGTTATGAAGGCAAGTACCTTGAGACTCAAACCAACCAAAACGCCTGTGCATAAGTTGGTCCTCTAAATGATTGCTTGAAAGTGGTTTATATAGAGCCAATGTATGGCCTTGGTAGAAAAGAAAATGGCATTGGATAGCCACAAGCAGATGAAATTACCTAGGCCATTTCTGGCTTAAGATACTGTAGGAAAAATTAAATTTGAGCTTTGATATTGGTGGGGGAAAAAAGTTGTATGTCAAATGAAACAAAAAGTGCAGTTGAAAATTTATCAAAATTAAATCATGTTGTGCTTGTCTGTACAGCTGACAAAAAACATTGCATTTTGCTTTCAGCTGTTAGCATTGGCTGTGCCACTCATAAATCAGGCATGAATACTGCAAGGAAAGGTGTTGGAAACTTACCCTCTCCTGGTAGAATCAAACTTTCTTTATAGAACCCTTGTATTTGATGTTCAAGTTTCCGTGTTGGGTAGCACCTTTAAAGTTAAACATAAACATTTTCAGTATACTATGTGGTTTGTCCAGATTCCATATCATTATATATTATCATGATACTTTAGGAATTGCCAGCATTTTGATATTCTTATGTTAGTTCACAAGTCATGGTGATGCTCAGAGTAGTGACCTAAAATACAAACCTCAGCATTTTGTAGTGGACTCAAACTACCATTATTGGTGACAATCTTATAGTCCATTCCAATATTCAATGGTGGATTGTATTTTGTGATTTTTGTGTTAGAAAGCAAGAAGCTGATTTTATAGTTCTGCATATTAACCAAGTTTGGCAGTTAACTCATTAAAGGGCCAACATCCCACTCTGCTGAATAATATATTCTGTCATATGCCAGAATTAAATTCTAAAATTAATCTGTCATTTCTGCAGGTTCCTCAACTTCCTCGTGTGTAGATCTACATAGGAATTGCAAAACATGGGCAGACCTTGGGTTCTGTGACCTTGAACCAGATCCAATGTTGGCTATTTGTCGTAAAAGCTGTGGCAACTGTGGACCATGTGTGGACGAGAATACAAACTGCCAAGGATGGGCAAGTTATGGATATTGTTTGAAATTACCTAAGCACATGCTTAAGCATTGCAAGGAATCATGCGGTATCTGCAGAAGGGGTGAGATTGTCTTCTCTTAACTGTTATTTTGAAGAACAGTGAAACAGACCTGTAATATGAGAATGAGTTGTGTTTACTCTAGGCTGCCTAATCTCAATGCCATATGAATCTCCCCCTATGTTGAATGACATATGACCAGGGGGGCAACTAGAGGGGGTTGCAACCCCTACCATTTTGTGGGAGATCTTACTTGTGTCCTGATAGGGACATCTTTTTGCTCTCACTTGGCACAGTGGTAGTGCACGTGTCTCTCACCACTGTGATTCTGGCTCCATGCAGTTATCTGATTGAAGTTACCTAGGTCACATGTGAGGAGAGTGTTGTCCAGTTTTACATTACCAATCGTTGCAGATTTTCTCCAGGTACTCTGGTTTCTTCCTGTAGTAACACTAGACCCATGAGGGGTGGCCCTTACTGGACCTCCAGGGAGAACAGCTCAGGTAGCTGATAGGGTTATCCAGTATCAATTATGAATAAAGACACTTTAACTTTAACTTAACCATGGAAATCTACTGCACTTAAAATGATCCAAATTGCCACTATGGTGCCTTAATACTACCATCAGATTCCTGCCCTCCGAATTTCTGGTTGTGCCTCTGATGACAGAGTATAAAACCTACAATAGAAAACATTAAAAACAATAAAATATAGATTTTGCTGATAATAATAATAACAATAACAATAACAATAACAATGATTATAATAATAATTTAATATTTATGATTTATAATGCACTCTTTTACATAAACAATCAAGAGTGCAGTACAACTACATGACATTACCAACAATTTGTTGACCCCTAAACACTAAACCCCTATTCCACTGGAAATTCCTGGCCCCATTTGTTTGTAATGCTCAAGGGAAACAGTTTGGAAGTAATTCTCTGGGGAACGGATGACAAACTAAGATTACCAGTGTTCCAAGCTTGTAAAATCCAGTTCAGTTAAATTGATGCCTCTCTGCTTAAAAAAATGAAAATACTTTGTGAACTGTTCTGGACTGATAACAAGAGTTTTGCTTGAGTGAGAGAGGTGTGAGTTGCTTCTCAACCTATTGCTACTTTAAAAGCATGGTATAATTTAATTTACTCAAACACCAGATGCTTTTACCAACATAAGGGAGGTTATTTTGCCAGGAATGGGTTAAATAGATCAAATTTGCATCATTTATGTCAAATAAATATATTATAATTGATGTTAAATAGAGGTATTATGTTCTTACTCAGTTACTATAGAAAGGAATGTTAGGCAGTGAACTAAGGTATTTGATAGACGTTGATAATGATGAACAAGGACCACCAAGCTAGCGGGGCAGTCCTAGGTTATTTAAGTTTTTGACACCCCGGGTTAACCCCTGTGACAAGTAAAATCAGTAAAGTGTGCCCTTGCCCCATGATGAGTTCATTTAGATACATCAGTAATGATGCTGCAGCTCAACATCACGTAGGAATACAAGACTAGGCTAAATCGTTGTGATTGAACAACCGGGCTGGAATCTCAAGCGCAAAAATAATTAACCCAATCAGTGAGGTACCATTCTTTAGACGTTTTAAATTCGTTATATTTTATAGCACCTACCAAATCACCACACACCACAAGAAGACCGACGGTCAAGCCAACCACAAGAAATACCAATCGTAAATCTGGTGGGAAATTTACAGGTAATTGATTTGCCATAAAAGCTAAATTGGTCAAATAAATCAACCTTGTTGTTCCACGGCAACAATCTACACATGTTTGATATTTCCATAGTAACGCAACACGCAGAAGTGACCCTAAAAGATTCGTGCTAAATGTCTAAAAATTTTTGTCACTTTAGGAACAAAATGTGTAGATCGCAGTCAATACTGTGGAGACTGGAAGAAGAATGGAAGATGTAAAACAGACCGTTGGGTTCAAGATAACTGTCTTTTAAGCTGTGAAAGATATGACATTTGTGATGCTGAAGAAATTAAACCCACAGGTGAGTATAATTACTTGTTAAACACAGTAGTGCAATTGAACTCTTGGGGGATGGGGGCAGTGGGGTAGATTATTTCTGGGGTCCCTCCTGGCCCATAGCAAAGAAACGTTGGATGGTAAAGGCCCTCCTCCCCACGTGACAGCAAGAAAAGTTTCCTTCGGAGAATATTAGAGGAAATGCTTTCTACAACATTGAACAATTTTCTGGGATTGTTTTTTGAGAGTTCAACCTCCGTAACTTCAGCTAACGTGAATAATTCACAACAGCAACGTAAGTTGCAAAATCACGTCGGTGTAGTGGTACGTAAACTTAACCCCAACAGAAATTTTGACATACCCACCTACAAATAACAATCCTTGGGTTTTTCCAGGTGCCTGTACCTCTTCACTTGGTATTGGTTGGAAGAACAAGTTACCAGATGCGAATTTCTTTGGTTCGTCTACATTCCGACCAGGTAGAATCTGTCTAAAGTGTTCAGTTAGTTAGAGATTATAGTAGAAGACTGTGGTATTAAATGAAATTTTTTTTTTAAAGCGGGGCGTCTTTTGGATGTATGTTAAACGGTGTGAATGCTTACGATCCACAGTTTGGAGGAAGAAATCTGCCAAGTTCTCAAAAGAACTTTGTGTTAATAAAGGGAAACAATGTGGGGGGTTCTTACTGAATAAACGAAAAATACAACGAAGTCTTCAAAAGAATTGTGTTAGAAAACATAAATATGTTGGAACCTTTCATGTAATAAATAGACATATTCGCCAAATAAAATCTAAAAATTCAGTAAAAATGTTATATGTATTAGGACGAAACATTTTTGATCTTTGATCATCATCAAAGTTATATATAACTCTGAGTTATACGTATCAGAGTTATATACATCAAAGTTATATATAACTCTGAGTTATATACATCAGGGTTATATATATCAAGGTTATACACATCAGAGTTATATATAACTCTGAGTTATACATATCAGAGTTATATACATCAAGGTTATATACATCAGAGTTACATATAACTCTGATAATAATCCTGTAGATCGAAAACGTTTAGTTTTACCACATTTAACATTTTCATGTAATAATTCAAACAAGAGTTTGAGCGTTTTATCAGGGGTTCCAAACACGAGAAAAAAATGAAAACCGAAGGGCATAACTCCGAGGTTTTTGTCGTTTTCGAGTGGTTGGAGTCCCCTGATGAAACACCATTAACACGTGTTCGAAATAACTTCTCAAACAAGTATTGCCATTGATTTATTTCATGTTTGTTTCACTGATTTGAATATGTAAATTGCGTGACGTTATCGAAAAACACTTTTCAGTAAAACTTCAGCAAAACGTTCAGTATATTGTCTGCAAGTCAAAGTTGCGACTTCAACTTTGGACCTGGTCCTGTTAACCATTTTACCCTTTTTATTTTTTTACAATGACTCTGTTATGTTTGTCGTGCCACACTTTGCTGCACTTCGTGCAATCTCTGTAGTACAATGTCTGTCGAACTTACTTCTTCAAACAGTAATATAAAAGGAGCGTTGCGTAGGTAGTTGTATATCAAATAGAATATTATATGTATATTATATATTAATATTTATTATATTTTTATTAATATTTATTTATTTATTAATTAATAATTATATTTTATAATTTATTAAATAAAACAATATATAATATAAAATATAAAATAATTTATTTATTAATAATTATTATATTTATTATATTATATTTATTATTTAATATTACATATATTATATTATTATATATGATATAATATATATATATATATATGTGTGTGTATATATATATATATATATATATATATATATATGTTCAATTTGCAGACGTACGTTTCGCTGTACTACAGCTCATCAGTGCAGCTTGGAACGAACTTGGATTGATAAGGGATATATATATATATTATATATATGAGGGAAACTGACGTTTTGAGGGAAGTACTTTAGTCGGAGTAAAACGTGAATGTTTTACGTTTCACTTCGACGAAGGTTTTTCGCTCGAAACGTCAGTTTCCCTCATATATACAGTGACACGCAAAAGTATTGGACACATTGGATTTTTTAAGAAAATAATAGCGTTTCTTGTTGCTATTAACCTAAAACTTGAACTGAATATAGTAGATGTTTAGGATAGACTATGTATGAGGAGAAATAAAGAATTGTTTGCTCACACAAAAATTTATTGACAAATACAATAGAAAGTAACACGCAAAAGTTTTGGACACATTCTGAAAATATAAATATAGCAAGATAAATATTGCAGTTTTGGACTGAAGTCTATTTCATATTAATTTGCAAATCTCCGCCGACCAATCAGAGCACACCACGCACCATGACGTCTCCGTGTGCTTTGAATGGTCATTAAAGATTTGGCTGTCACATGGGAAGGTTTTCAGAATGGCGAAGACAAAGGAGCTCTCCCAACAACTTCGTATGGTTATAATTGACCATCATAATCGTGGAATAGGATATCGAAAGATCTCTAACGTGCTCAACATTCCCATCAGCACGATTGGGGCCATCATTCGGAAATGGAAGGAACATGGGCTGACTACAGATCTGCCTCGAAAAGGGTGTCCTCGTAAAGTAAGTGAACGAGCAGCTAGATCCATTGTTCGGAAAGTGATGCACAAGCCATTCACAACAGGAGGGGAACTTCAGAAGGAACTGCAGGCAGCTGGCACAAAGTTAGCAAGGATACAATTAGTCGTACACTCCACCGGGTAGGACTGCATTCTCGAACTCCTAGAAAGACCCCTCTGCTGAAGCCCAAGCACGTGAAGGCTCGTCTAGAGTTTGCCAATTGTAATCTCGAGAAGCCTGCTTCGTTCTGGAATAAAATATTATGGTCTGACGAGACTAAAATCGAGCTTTTCGGTAGAAACAGCTCGAGACACTTCTGGAGAAAGGAGGGTACTTCATATGACCCCAAAAATACCATCCCCACAATCAAACATGGTGGTGGAAGTATAATGGCTTGGGGTTGTTTTTCCTCCAGTGGTACGGGCGCACTACATATCATCGAAGGAACAATGGATAATGCTGTGTACCGCGAAATACTAAAGGAAAACATGCTTTCATCTGTAAAATCGCTCAAGCTACCGAGAGGTTGGATTTTTCAGCAAGATAACGATCAGAAGCATACTGCAGTGAAAACGAAGGAATGGCTTCAGGCAAAGAAAGTAAGGGTTTTAGAGTGGCCTAGTCAATCGCCTGATCTAAATCCGATAGAAAATCTGTGGAAGGAGCTTAAACTTCGAGTTCATCAGAGGAATCCACAAAACCTGAATGATCTCAAGGACATTTGTCGACAGGAGTGGGATAACATTAGTGCTGATTTCTGCAAGAAACTCATCTCAAATTATTCCAAACGTTTGACAGCCGTAATTTCAAATAAGGGATACGCCATTAAGTATTGAACGCTGTTTATTCATATGTGTCCAAAACTTTTGCGTGTTACTTTCTGTTGTATTTGTCAACAAATTTTTGTGTGAGCAAACAATTCGTTAATTCTCCTCATACATAGTCTATCCTAAATATCTACTGTATTCAGTTCAAATTTTAGGTTAGTAGCGACAAGAGAAGTTATTATTTTCTTAAAAAATCCTATGTGTCCAATACTTTTGCGTGTCACTGTATATATTTTTGGTATTACACAACCCTTTGGCTGTTTCTACTTCTTCAAACAAGCTGAAAGTAAAGATATAAACCTTTTGCTGTTCATTACCAGGAAATATACTATCATTAACCCCAGCCTCAAACTCATTAGCGCAAAAATACATTCACATTCACCAGCCTAGACACGCAACTATTTGCATCGAAGGGCATTATATAGCGCCAACAGATGACCATTAACATACTATACATTAGGGATGATAAAATTCCAATTAGGCAAGATATTTGAATCTCTCTTGCGTAATTGAAAGTCTGTTATCCCTAATGTATAGTAGAGTGGTGTTAATGGTCGTTTGTTGGTGCTATGGAATGCTCTTCGATGCAAATGGTTGTGTATCTACGCCAGTGAATGTCGATTGAATAAAATGAATGTATTTTTGCGTTAATGAGTTTGAGGTGGGCCTTAATGATAGTATATTTTCTGGTAATGAACAGCAAAAGGTGTAAATTAGACAGGATGCGACACATTCAATTCCTGCATCCTGGTGAGTTTAAGTCTCGACCAGCCCCATCCTTAGTGCGCCATTGCTAGCAAATTTTTTTTCTGGTTGGTCAGGAGGGGGATGGTATGCCGCTGCATATCGCGGACGTCTCTACCTTGAAGATAACCACAAGCGGAAAGAAATTGGAGGATGGTGTGCACAACCTGGAAGTAAAGACCAGTATCTGCAAATTAATCTGGCAGGACAGAAGAAAATTACTGCGGTAGCAACTCAAGGTATCCTTTAACTGAGCAGCTTTTTGCTCTGTCCAGTGGCAGAGACAATGATCTAGTGGCTGCTGTTTAAAAAGCTGTTCAGAAGGGCGATCTTTTGTGCGATTTTTCTCATCCTGAAGCATGCGATTGAGTAGACAACTCACCAAAATATTGTACCGTATAGTTTTGCACAAATGATCCGCAAGTCAATCCACTCGACCGCATGTGTCAGGAGGCAAGAAAACGCAGCAAAATTGTAAACAGCCCTTAAGGTTGGCTTCTGGTGCCTGGCTTAAAAGTGCACGTCACGCCAGTGGCTATCCGTGCATGAGCAGCGGTAACGGTTGATCGAATTCGGACCAAAATTGAAACCCGAATAAAAATGGGGTTATGTTCGGAAACAAGTCGTGGATTTGCTTCCATGGAAAATCGCCAAACATTCTACTGTGATGAAGGGCTTTTGATCAAAACGTCGGTGTCTATGGCAGCCAAGTCAGAATAACCGACGCTAGTCTTGCTTCTACCCTCGATTTCATTCAACTCAAAATTGTTCCTGACCAAGTAAATTCTAAATACTGATTTAGCTGTTTTTTTGACATGATGATTCGGAGTTCTTTGCTTACTACAGACAGGGTTATTGTATTTTGTACGGCGTTTGTACTAAATGACAAAACTAGCCGTTCATTAGGAACGTGTATTTTATTAATCTTTTTATCTTTTTCAACTGTTTTGAGACTACGAGATTTATCAAACTGATAGATTTAGAAGATTAAATTACCTATAATATAACGGATTTTCCCTAATAATTTAGCCCTTTCCCACTCCTATGAAAGGTTTTTCGTCTAATTACGAAAGCGAAACGACCTTTTTACTCTCTTTTACCGAAAGAGAAAACCTTGATACGTATAGGATAAACAAATCACAGTGTGGGAAGCGCTTTTGAACGGTGTTGAAACATATCTTAGTTGGTACCAGAAGCTTCGTTCACTCCATATCATTTCTGACATATCGTCATCTCGTCCGAAAATACCGTACTCACGCAATTCCCTTGAAGTAATTTATATTGTTCTTTATTTTTTCCTCAAAGGTCGGGATCGTTACTTTGAGCATGTCAAGTCGTACACTCTATCATTCAGTGGTGATGGAAGGACCTGGAGAGACTACATGGAGAATGGAAAGAAAAAAGTAGGTTCAACAGTTATAATTTGTTTGAAACTCTGGTCTAGTAATTTAGATATAGCGGCCTCCTTTAAATCCTCAGTTATGACGTCAGTTGAATACAAGTACCAGAATACCTTGCGACGTTTTCTTTCTGATGCAAATATAAATATTTGCATCAGATAAATATAAATACCCAAAGTGAATGGAAAGACTGTTGTTGGCATTGACATGACAAAAAAGGTTTCGAAAAGCCTTCTGGTAGTAGTATTCAATAGTTAGATAAGGGAGACCGACCATCGTCTATCGAACAACTAAATGTTGTCATTAAATAAATCTAAAAATCTATTCTAGTAAGGAAGATTATTACCCAGCAGATAGCTTTTAACATAACCATAACACGGAATAAAATTTAAAATGTTTTATTACTAACGTTTCGTTACTGCGCATAACATCAGAGTGACAATTATACAAGAGTGAAGGATGCATAAATAGCTTAACTAGGTTAAGCTACTTATGCATCCTTCACTCTCGTATAATTAAACTATTTTTAAGCTATTATGCTAAAGTTAAGCTATCTATGCATCCTTCACTCCTGTATAATTATCACTCTAATGATGTTACGCGCAGTAACGAAAAGTTAGTAATAAAACATTTTAAATTTTATTTCGTGTTATGGTTCTGTTCAAAGCTATCTGCTGGGTAATAAACTTTCTCACTAGAATCCGATTTCCGCCTGTATCGTCAATTGCGACGATTTTGACTAAAAATATATCTATAAAATCTATAAATAAAAAATAAATCTATAAATCTAAAATTAATGAGGAAGCAAAATTTGATTTAATTATCGCTGGTTGTCTCTTTTCAGGTTTTTGATGGAAACTGCGATCATTTCACTCCAGTGTTGAACATTCTTGAAAACTGGCAGGTGGCTGGACACATCCGTTTCCACCCAGTCAAGTTCATTGGAGCCATGTGTTTGAGAGTTGAGGTTTATGGGTGTTCTTACGACTAAACCAGTTGTGTGATTGCTAGGTCAGGCTACATTATCCCTTTGTGTTAGCTCAACATTGCTTATTTTGCGATCTGTGTATTTTTTTTTTTCATACCATTTTATGTAAATGTTGTTTGTAAATCCGTAACTGATGAGATGAAACAGTAATGTTAGTACGTAGTGATTGACTGATCATCGGAATCGGAATCGGACCGATTATTGCGTTATCGGTCGACAATCGGAATCGGTTAAAGTTCCTGTATTTCCCGATTATAACCGATTCATATGGAAATAAAACAACTCTTCAGAAGTTGCCAAATTGGCATCGTTTTCATCAGTTTCCTCTACGGTCAGCGACGAGGTGCGCGCGCGTATTTGTCTATCACCAGTCAGTCACTTACGCAATCTTGTAATGCAATGTGAAATAGATAAAACTACAAAAATAATCGGATGTTGATCGTCAGTTCGGCTTGAGCAACCTTCAGATGTCTATTGAAAATCCTTCGACAGATTTCTAGATGAATGGCTTTCTTTTAAATAAATACAAATTGGTATTTAAGACATTACTATTGTGTGAGTAGGAAATATTTCCTTCACTGCTCAACACAACCGGAAATAAAGATTTGTCGTTTGCTTTATCCAAGTCTTTTCAAAACGTCTGCAAGTTGCACGCCGGCTAGCACTGGAACACTGAGTACTCTAGCTGTGCTGTTGTTATTGGTTGCTAGTGTCGCGCCAGATGACAAGGCGTCAGCGAGTATGGCCGGAAAATTACTTTTTTTTAAAAAAAAAACCAAAAACCTGTTAAAAGTATTTTGCTATTTCTCGTACTAACAAGTTGAAGCGTGTGCAAGTCTCTTATTCAAAGCTGCTAACTTAGCAGTGGGTTAATTATTTTACCATGTGAAGGAATTGTGTTTTCTTACAAGTTTTCGGCCAAGGAAGCCATTTAAAGTTGTTTACCCCAGGTTTAAGTGCAGAATGAGTGACGTCAGTGGGCTTGTTTTGATAATCGGAATCGGAATCGGACCGATTATGACTTGGAACAATCGGTAATCGGTAATTTCCGATTTTGGCATGATCGGTCAATCACTATAACTAAAGGGTCTTAAGCTTATCTTACTTTAGTAAACTGTGTATTTTGTTATGAAACGAAACTTCATAATTAACCTGCGTGAAGTTTCGTTTCATAATACCCTGAGGATGATTCTGAAATAGTATTTTGTTATGTTTCTTGTACTTATGTAAATGTTATTCGTAAATCTATAACTGGTGTGGTGAAAGAAAAGTGTTAATAAGGGATCTAGATTTTATCCTACTTTTTTTAAACTATAGTATTTTTTAAACTGTAGTATTTTTTAAACTGTGTGGTATTTTCTATTGTTTGTTTATGTAAATGCTGTTCGTAAATTAATAGCTGGTGTGGTGAAACAAACTATCAACAAGGGGGCTGGGTTCTATCCTACTTTTTTTTAAACTATGTATTATTTTCTATCATTTATTTTATGTGAATATTATTGGTAAATTTACAACTGATGTGGTAAAACAAATATCAAATAGGGGCTTCGGGTGATACCCTACTTTTGTAAACTGTGTATTTTTTCTGCCATTTATGTAAGTTGTATTCGTAAATCCAATAACTAGTGTGTTGAAACAAAAATATTAATAAGGGGTCTAAATTTTTATTCTGCTTTTATGATCTGCGTATTTTTTTTTCTACCATTTATTTATGTAAATGTGATTCGTAAATTTATAACTGGTGTGGTGAAACTAAAGTATGAAAAAAATTATCTAGATTTTATCCTTTTTAATCAATTACGTTAATCCTTTTTTAGACCACAATATTAATATGTAATGCTGGTCACTGTCTTGTGTCATATTCTTTTAATTTAATGCAGGTTAGTGGAAAGTTTTAAAGTTTAAAGTCTGAAGTTCAAGTAGATCATATTATTACAACCTGTTGGATGTTCCTCTTTCAATCCCAGCCCAGTTTTGTAGTTCCCACTTGCATTATGTGAAAGCATTAACTCTTTCCTACTAAGAGGTCTCCCCTTGATGAGTAACATAGTCTAACGTTAATCAGAGGAAAATAATGAAAGTGTCAATCAGCCGGGAAAGAGTTAATAGTTGGTAACAAATTCCTTACCGTGACATGTTTGAGGAAGTTGATCGTCCAGGTTAGTGTAGTCTTGAGAAAGACTGTTGGTTGAAGTGACTGACGTTTCGACAGCCTTAGCGGCGGTCATCTTCAGAGTCAAAAGGAGAGTAAAGGTCAGGTTCGCCTGTATTTGTATCTGGCTGGTCAGGTTCGCCTGTATTTGGTCACGTTGTTGACCAAGTATTTGGTCAAGTTGGTCAACTTACATAAAGGTCAGGTTCGCCTGTATTTGTTCGCCTGTATTTGTATCCGGCCTATGCACTGCAATTTGCATTTCTTACATTGTATAGTTATGTACGATTAGAATCTAATGGCTTAAGGTGTCAGTCACTTCAACCAACAGTCTTTCTCAAGACTACACTAACCTGGACGATCAACTTCCTCAAACATGTCACGATTCTCCCAGGTTCAAACCATTTACTTTAAATTCCTTACCCGTAATTACCGCTTCAAATCTTCACGGTATTCTACAGTTTTGTGTGACAACATTATCTTGCGAGCATTGCCTTTCCTCTTTGATAGTTGGGAAACAGTTCTGGTACAAGAATTCCGGTTGCTTAACCTCCGTTCAAACCTTTCATATATGATTTTTTTTCATTAGTTCTTTCTCTTTTGTTATTTTGCTTTCGTTCATTTGTTCTGTTGTTGTAGTTTATTGCTGTGCAACACCGGCATGCAGAAGTTTAATCCTTTGAGGCTGATATTTTTTCTATAGAAATATTAAAATTCTCAATGCGAAATCCCTTTGAAGGCCAAGTGAAATCTGCCTATGCACTGCAATTTGCATTTCTTACATTGTATAGTTATGTACGATTAGAATCTAATGGCTTAAGGTGTTTCACAAGTTATCTAGAGCTTAACTGGGCTTTGTCGTGTCCATGGCTTAAGGTGTTTCACAAGTTATCTAGAGCTTAACTGGGCTTTGTCGTGTCCATGGCTTAAGGTGTTTCACAAGTTATCTAGAGCTTAACTGGGCTTTGTCGTGTCCATGGCTTAAGGTGTTTCACAAGTCATCTAGAGCTCAACTGGGCTTTGTCGTGTCCAGTCCTGAGACTCCATAACATTTTTCTTTTTGCTTCAACGTCCACACGCGCAAACTCAGCTAGCTTATTAGTATTCAACACAAATAGTGTATTTGCGCGTCTGTGATTACAGCCAGAAATTTTGGTCAATTTTCGAGTTAGAAAAATTTCACCAAAGGGTAAAGGGGTTAACTCATAGTTTTTGACGATTTTTAGACCAATTTTAAACTTTCTAAATAAGCCCAAAATATTTTCATATTTGACCGAATAACATAGTTTCGGCTTTATTTGAGGCACTTTACACTAATATTTGAGATGATTTTTGAGGTCGAAAAATTTCACCAAAAAGTAAAAAGGTTAACCCATGGTTTCCAAAATTTTTCAACCAATTTCAAATTTTCGAAATAAGCCGAAAAGTTAAAAGTTCCGGCCGTTTCATAGTTTTACCTACATTTGGGGGACTTTGCAGTAATATTTGAGATAATTATTGAGGTGGAAAATTTCGCCAAAGAGTAAAGGAGTTAACCCATGGTTTTTAACGATTTTTAGACCAATTTCAAACTTTCCAAATATGGCCAAAATGTAAACATTTGGGCCAAATAACATAGTTTTACCCTTATTTGAGGGAGTTTACACTAATATTTGAGCTAATTTTTGAGGACGAAAACTTTCATCAAAAAGTAAACGGGTTTTTGACATGGTTTTTGACAATTTTTCGACCAATTTGAGACTTTCGAAATTACCCCAAAATATGAAAGTTTTGGCACAATAAGATACTTTTGCCTTAATTTCAGGGACTTTACAGTAATATTTGAGATAATTTTTGAGGTCGGAAAATTTGACCAAAAACTAAAGCGGTTAACACATGGTTTTTCACGATTCTTCCGACGAATTTTAAAGTTTCAAAATAAGCCGAAAACATCAAAGTGTGGGCCTAATATCATAGTTTTGCCATTATTTCAGCGAATTTAGACTAATATTTGAGATAATATTTTAGTTGCAAAATTTGAACAAAAAGTAAAGGGGTTAACCTTTGGTTTTTGACGATTTTTGGACGAATTTGCAACTTTCGAAATAAGAGTAGAATATGAAAGTTTATTGCATAGAAACCAGTTTTGCAGTGATTTGAGTGGTTTTTGAGTGAAATTGCGTTAAGTATTTTTGATGGAAAATTTGACCAAAAAGTAAAGGGGTTGATTTTAATTTTTGACAATATTTCGACCAATTTCCAACTTTCGAAATACGAGTAGAATATGAAAGTTTATTGCATAGAAAGTAGTTTTGCAGTGATTTGAGTGGTTTTTGAGCGAAATTACGTTGAAAATTTTAGGTGTAAAAATTTGACCAAAAAGTTAACCTTTGGTTTTTGACGACTTTTCGACCAATTTCACACTTTCGCAATAAGGTCAAAATACGAAAGTTTATTGCGTAGAAAGTAGTTTTGCAGTGATTCTTGAGGTTTTTCGGTGAAATTACGTTGAAAATTTTCAGTGTAAAAATTTGACCAAAGAGTAAAGGGGTTAACCTTTGGTTTTTGACGATTTTTGGACCAATTTTCAACTTTCGAAATAAGAGTTGAATATGAAAGTTTATTGCATAGAAAGTAGTTTTGCAGTGATTTGAGTGGTTTTTGAGCGAAATTACGTTGAAAATTTTAGGTGTAAAAATTTGACCAAAAAGTAAAGGGGTTAACCTTTGGTTTTTGACGATTTTTCGACCAATTTCCAACTTTCGAAATAAGAGCAGAATATGAAAGTTTATTGCATAGAAAGTAGTTTTGGTGTGATTTGAGTAGTTTTTGAGCGAAATTGCGTTAAGTATTTTTGGTGGAAAATTTGACCAAAAAGTAAAGGGGTTAACCTTTGGTTTTTGACGATTTTTGGACAAATTTCCAACTTTCGAAATAAGTACAGAATATGAAAGTTTATTGCATAGAAAGTAGTTTTGCAGTGATTTGAGTGGTTTTTGAGCGAAATTACGTTAGAAATTTTAGGTGTAAAAATTTGACCAAAAAGTAAAGGGGTTAACCTTTGGTTTTTGACGATTTTTCGATCAATTTTCAACTTTCGAAATAAGAGCAGAATATGAAAGGTTATTGCATAGAAAGTAGTTTTGCAGTGATTTGAGTGGTTTTTGAGCGAAATTACGTTAGAAATTTTAGGTGTAAAAATTTGACCAAGAAGTAAAGGGGTTAACCTTTGGTTTTTGACGATTTTTGGACCAATTTTCAACTTTCGAAATAAGGGCAGAATATGTAAGTTTATTGCATAGAAAGTAGTTTTGGTGTGATTTGAGTGGTTTTTGAGCGAAATTACGTTGAAAATTTTAGGTGTAAAAATTTGACCAAAAAGTAAAGGGGTTAACCTTTGGTTTTTGACGATTTTTCGACCAATTTCCAACTTTCGAAATAAGAGCAGAATATGAAAGTTTATTGCGTAGAAAGTAGTTTTGCAGTGATTTGAGTGGTTTTTGACCGAAATTACGTTAGAAATTTTAGGTGTAAAAATTTGACCAAAAAGTAAAGGGGTTAACCTTTGGTTTTTGACGATTTTTCGACCAATTTCCAACTTTTGAAATACGAGCAGAATATGAAAGTTTATTGCATAGAAAGTAGTTTTGCAGTGATTTGAGTGGTTTGGGAGCGAAATTGCGTTAAGTAATTTTGGTGGAAAATTTGACCAAAAAGTAAAGGGGTTAACCTTTGGTTTTTGACGATTTTTCGACCAATTTTCAACTTTCGAAATAAGTGCAGAATATGAAAGTTTATTGCATAGAAAGTAGTTTTGGTGTGATTTGAGTGGTTTTTGAGCGAAATTACGTTGAAAATTTTAGGTGTAAAAATTTGACCAAAAAGTAAAGGGGTTAACCTTTGGTTTTTGACGACTTTTCGACCAATTTCCAACTTTCGCAATGAGGTCAAAATACGAAAGTTTATTCCGTAGAAAGTAGTTTTGCAGTGATTCTTCAGGTTTTTCGGTGAAATTACGTTGAAAATTTTAGGTGTAAAAATTTGACCAAAAAGTAAAGGGGTTAACCTTTGGTTTTTGACGATTTTTCGACCAATTTCCAACTTTTGAAATACGAGCAGAATATGAAAGTTTATTGCATAGAAAGTAGTTTTGCAGTGATTTGAGTGGTTTGGGAGCGAAATTGCGTTAAGTAATTTTGGTGGAAAATTTGACCAAAAAGTAAAGGGGTTAACCTTTGGTTTTTGACGACTTTTCGACCAATTTCCAACTTTCGCAATGAGATCAAAATACGAAAGTTTATTGCGTAGAAAGTAGTTTTGCAGTGATTTTTGAGGTTTTTCGGTGAAATTACGTTGAAAATTTTAGGTGTAAAAATTTGACCAAAAAGTAAAGGGGTTAACCTTTGGTTTTTGACGATTTTTCGTCCAATTTCCAACTTTTGAAATACGAGCAAAATATGAAAGTTTATTGAATAGAAAGTAGTTTTGCAGTGATTTGAGTGGTTTTGGAGCGAAATTACGTTAAGTAATTTTGGTGGAAAATTTGACCAAAAAGTAAAGGGGTTAACCTTTGGTTTTTGACGATTTTTCGACCAATTTCCAACTTTCGAAATAAGAGCAGAATATGAAAGTTTATTGCATAGAAAGTAGTTTTGCAGTGATTTGAGTGGTTTTTGAGCGAAATTACGTTGAAAATTTTAGGTGTAAAAATTTGACCAAAAAGTAAAGGGGTTAACCTTTGGTTTTTGACGATTTTTCGACCAATTTCCAACTTTCGAAATAAGAGCAGAATATGAAAGTTTATTGCATAGAAAGTAGTTTTGGTGTGATTTGAGTGGTTTTTTAGCGAAATTACGTTGAAAATTTTAGGTGTAAAAATTTGACCAAAAAGTAAAGGGGTTAACCTTTGGTTTTTGACGATTTTTCGACCAATTTCCAACTTTTGAAATACGAGCAGAATATGAAAGTTTATTGAATAGAAAGTAGTTTTGCAGTGATTTGAGTGGTTTGGGAGCGAAATTACGTTAAGTAATTTTGGTGGAAAATTTGACCAAAAAGTAAAGGGGTTAACCTTTGGTTTTTGACGATTTTTCGACCAATTTTCAACTTTCGAAATAAGTGCAGAATATGAAAGTTTATTGCATAGAAAGTAGTTTTGGTGTGATTTGAGTGGTTTTTTAGCGAAATTACGTTGAAAATTTTAGGTGTAAAAATTTGACCAAAAAGTAAAGGGGTTAACCTTTGGTTTTTGACGATTTTTCGTCCAATTTCCAACTTTCGAAATAAGAGCAGAATATGAAAGTTTATTGCATAGAAAGTAGTTTTGCAGTGATTTGAGTTGTTTTTGAGCGAAATTACGTTGAAAATTTTAGGTGTAAAAATTTGACCAAAAAGTAAAGGGGTTAACCTTTGGTTTTTGACGATTTATCGACCAATTTTCAACTTTCGAAATAAGAGCAGAATATGAAAGTTTATTGCATAGAAAGTAGTTTTGCAGTGATTTGAGTGGTTTTTGAGCGAAATTACGTTAGAAATTTTAGGTGTAAAAATTTGACCAAAAAGTAAAGGGGTTAACCTTTGGTTTTTGACGAATTTTCGACCAATTTTCAACTTTCGAAATAAGGGCAGAATATGTAAGTTTATTGCATAGAAAGTAGTTTTGGTGTGATTTGAGTGGTTTTTGAGCGAAATTACGTTGAAAATTTTAGGTGTAAAAATTTGACCAAAAAGTAAAGGGGTTAACCTTTGGTTTTTGACGATTTTTCGACCAATTTCCAACTTTCGAAATAAGAGCAGAATATGAAAGTTTATTGCATAGAAAGTAGTTTTGGTGTGATTTGAGTAGTTTTTGAGCGAAATTGCGTTAAGTATTTTTGATGGAAAATTTGACCAAAAAGTAAAGGGGTTAACCTTTGGTTTTTGACGATTTTTTGACCAATATACAACTTTCGAAATAAGAGCAGAATATGAAAGTTTATTGCATAGAAAGTAGTTTTGCAGTGATTTGAGTGGTTTTTGAGCGAAATTACGTTGAAAATTTTAGGTGTAAAAATTTGACCAAAAAGTAAAGGGGTTAACCTTTGGTAAAATACACAACAACGGTAACTCCAAAAATCGATAACAATAAATTAAATATGTTATCGATTTTTGGAGTTACCGTTGTTGTGTATTTTATCAAAATACTCAGTGGTTCCCGCAATTAACCTTTGGTTTTTGACGATTTTTCGACCAATTTCCAACTTTCGAAATAAGAGCAGAATATGAAAGTTTATTGCGTAGAAAGTAGTTTTGCAGTGATTTGAGTGGTTTTTGAGCGAAATTACGTTAGAAATTTTAGGTGTAAAAATTTGACCAAAAAGTAAAGGGGTTAAACTTTGGTTTTTGACGATTTTTGGAGATTTTCAACTTTCGAAATAAGAGCAGAATATGAAAGTTTATTGCATAGAAAGTAGTTTTGCAGTGATTTGAGTGGTTTTTGAGCGAAATTACGTTAGAAATTTTAGGTGTAAAAATTTGACCAAAAAGTAAAGGGGTTAACCTTTGGTTTTTGACGACTTTTCGACCAATTTCCAACTTTCGCAATGAGGTCAAAATACGAAAGTTTATTGCGTAGAAAGTAGTTTTGCAGTGATTTGAGTGGTTTTTGAGCGAAATTACGTTAGAAATTTTAGGTGTAAAAATTTGACCAAAAAGTAAAGGGGTTAACCTTTGGTTTTTGACGATTTTTCGTCCAATTTCCAACTTTTGAAATACGAGCAAAATATGAAAGTTTATTGAATAGAAAGTAGTTTTGCAGTGATTTGAGTGGTTTTGGAGCGAAATTACGTTAAGTAATTTTGGTGGAAAATTTGACCAAAAAGTAAAGGGGTTAACCTTTGGTTTTTGACGATTTTTCGACCAATTTTCAACTTTCGAAATAAGAGCAGAATATGAAAGTTTATTGCATAGAAAGTAGTTTTGCAGTGATTTGAGTGGTTTTTTAGCGAAATTACGTTAGAAATTTTAGGTGTAAAAATTTGACCAAAAAGTAAAGGGGTTAACCTTTGGTTTTTGACGATTTTTCGACCAATTTCCAACTTTTGAAATACGAGCAGAATATGAAAGTTTATTGAATAGAAAGTAGTTTTGCAGTGATTTGAGTGGTTTTTGAGCGAAATTACGTTGAAAATTTTAGGTGTAAAAATTTGACCAAAAAGTAAAGGGGTTAACCTTTGGTTTTTGACGATTTTTCGACCAATTTCCAACTTTCGAAATAAGAGCAGAATATGAAAGTTTATTGCATAGAAAGTAGTTTTGCACTGATTTGAGTGGTTTTGGAGCGAAATTACGTTGAAAATTTTAGGTGTAAAAATTTGACCAAAAAGTAAAGGGGTTAACCTTTGGTTTTTGACGATTTTTCGACCAATTTCCAACTTTTGAAATACGAGCAGAATATGAAAGTTTATTGAATAGAAAGTAGTTTTGCAGTGATTTGAGTGGTTTGGGAGCGAAATTACGTTAAGTAATTTTGGTGGAAAATTTGACCAAAAAGTAAAGGGGTTAACCTTTGGTTTTTGACGATTTTTCGACCAATTTTCAACTTTCGAAATAAGTGCAGAATATGAAAGTTTATTGCATAGAAAGTAGTTTTGGTGTGATTTGAGTGGTTTTTTAGCGAAATTACGTTGAAAATTTTAGGTGTAAAAATTTGACCAAAAAGTAAAGGGGTTAACCTTTGATTTTTGACGATTTTTCGTCCAATTTCCAACTTTCGAAATAAGAGCAGAATATGAAAGTTTATTGCATAGAAAGTAGTTTTGCAGTGATTTGAGTTGTTTTTGAGCGAAATTACGTTGAAAATTTTAGGTGTAAAAATTTGACCAAAAAGTAAAGGGGTTAACCTTTGGTTTTTGACGATTTATCGACCAATTTTCAACTTTCGAAATAAGAGCAGAATATGAAAGTTTATTGCATAGAAAGTAGTTTTGCAGTGATTTGAGTGGTTTTTGAGCGAAATTACGTTAGAAATTTTAGGTGTAAAAATTTGACCAAAAAGTAAAGGGGTTAACCTTTGGTTTTTGACGAATTTTCGACCAATTTTCAACTTTCGAAATAAGGGCAGAATATGTAAGTTTATTGCATAGAAAGTAGTTTTGGTGTGATTTGAGTGGTTTTTGAGCGAAATTACGTTGAAAATTTTAGGTGTAAAAATTTGACCAAAAAGTAAAGGGGTTAACCTTTGGTTTTTGACGATTTTTCGACCAATTTCCAACTTTCGAAATAAGAGCAGAATATGAAAGTTTATTGCATAGAAAGTAGTTTTGGTGTGATTTGAGTAGTTTTTGAGCGAAATTGCGTTAAGTATTTTTGATGGAAAATTTGACCAAAAAGTAAAGGGGTTAACCTTTGGTTTTTGACGATTTTTTGACCAATATACAACTTTCGAAATAAGAGCAGAATATGAAAGTTTATTGCATAGAAAGTAGTTTTGCAGTGATTTGAGTGGTTTTTGAGCGAAATTACGTTGAAAATTTTAGGTGTAAAAATTTGACCAAAAAGTAAAGGGGTTAACCTTTGGTTTTTGACGACTTTTCGACCAATTTCCAACTTTCGCAATGAGATCAAAATACGAAAGTTTATTGCGTAGAAAGTAGTTTTGCAGTGATTCTTGAGGTTTTTCGGTGAAATTACGTTGAAAATTTTAGGTGTAAAAATTTGACCAAAAAGTAAAGGGGTTAACCTTTGGTTTTTGACGATTTTTTGACCAATATACAACTTTCGAAATAAGAGCAGAATATGAAAGTTTATTGCATAGAAAGTAGTTTTGCAGTGATTTGAGTGGTTTTTGAGCGAAATTACGTTGAAAATTTTAGGTGTAAAAATTTGACCAAAAAGTAAAGGGGTTAACCTTTGGTAAAATACACAACAACGGTAACTCCAAAAATCGATAACAATAAATTAAATATGTTATCGATTTTTGGAGTTACCGTTGTTGTGTATTTTATCAAAATACTCAGTGGTTCCCGCAATTAACCTTTGGTTTTTGACGATTTTTCGACCAATTTCCAACTTTTGAAATACGAGCAGAATATGAAAGTTTATTGAATAGAAAGTAGTTTTGCAGTGATTTGAGTGGTTTGGGAGCGAAATTACGTTAAGTAATTTTGGTGGAAAATTTGACCAAAAAGTAAAGGGGTTAACCTTTGGTTTTTGACGATTTTTCGACCAATTTCCAACTTTCGAAATAAGAGCAGAATATGAAAGTTTATTGCATAGAAAGTAGTTTTGCAGTGATTTGAGTGGTTTTTGAGCGAAATTACGTTGAAAATTTTAGGTGTAAAAATTTGACCAAAAAGTAAAGGGGTTAACCTTTGGTAAAATACACAACAACGGTAACTCCAAAAATCGATAACAATAAATTAAATATGTTATCGATTTTTGGAGTTACCGTTGTTGTGTATTTTATCAAAATACTCAGTGGTTCCCGCAATTAACCTTTGGTTTTTGACGATTTTTCGACCAATTTCCAACTTTTGAAATACGAGCAGAATATGAAAGTTTATTGAATAGAAAGTAGTTTTGCAGTGATTTGAGTGGTTTGGGAGCGAAATTACGTTAAGTAATTTTGGTGGAAAATTTGACCAAAAAGTAAAGGGGTTAACCTTTGGTTTTTGACGATTTTTCGACCAATTTTCAACTTTCGAAATAAGTGCAGAATATGAAAGTTTATTGCATAGAAAGTAGTTTTGGTGTGATTTGAGTGGTTTTTTAGCGAAATTACGTTGAAAATTTTAGGTGTAAAAATTTGACCAAAAAGTAAAGGGGTTAACCTTTGATTTTTGACGATTTTTCGTCCAATTTCCAACTTTCGAAATAAGAGCAGAATATGAAAGTTTATTGCATAGAAAGTAGTTTTGCAGTGATTTGAGTTGTTTTTGAGCGAAATTACGTTGAAAATTTTAGGTGTAAAAATTTGACCAAAAAGTAAAGGGGTTAACCTTTGGTTTTTGACGATTTATCGACCAATTTTCAACTTTCGAAATAAGAGCAGAATATGAAAGTTTATTGCATAGAAAGTAGTTTTGCAGTGATTTGAGTGGTTTTTGAGCGAAATTACGTTAGAAATTTTAGGTGTAAAAATTTGACCAAAAAGTAAAGGGGTTAACCTTTGGTTTTTGACGAATTTTCGACCAATTTTCAACTTTCGAAATAAGGGCAGAATATGTAAGTTTATTGCATAGAAAGTAGTTTTGGTGTGATTTGAGTGGTTTTTGAGCGAAATTACGTTGAAAATTTTAGGTGTAAAAATTTGACCAAAAAGTAAAGGGGTTAACCTTTGGTTTTTGACGATTTTTCGACCAATTTCCAACTTTCGAAATAAGAGCAGAATATGAAAGTTTATTGCATAGAAAGTAGTTTTGGTGTGATTTGAGTAGTTTTTGAGCGAAATTGCGTTAAGTATTTTTGATGGAAAATTTGACCAAAAAGTAAAGGGGTTAACCTTTGGTTTTTGACGATTTTTTGACCAATATACAACTTTCGAAATAAGAGCAGAATATGAAAGTTTATTGCATAGAAAGTAGTTTTGCAGTGATTTGAGTGGTTTTTGAGCGAAATTACGTTGAAAATTTTAGGTGTAAAAATTTGACCAAAAAGTAAAGGGGTTAACCTTTGGTAAAATACACAACAACGGTAACTCCAAAAATCGATAACAATAAATTAAATATGTTATCGATTTTTGGAGTTACCGTTGTTGTGTATTTTATCAAAATACTCAGTGGTTCCCGCAATTAACCTTTGGTTTTTGACGATTTTTCGACCAATTTCCAACTTTCGAAATAAGAGCAGAATATGAAAGTTTATTGCGTAGAAAGTAGTTTTGCAGTGATTTGAGTGGTTTTTGAGCGAAATTACGTTAGAAATTTTAGGTGTAAAAATTTGACCAAAAAGTAAAGGGGTTAAACTTTGGTTTTTGACGATTTTTGGAGATTTTCAACTTTCGAAATAAGAGCAGAATATGAAAGTTTATTGCATAGAAAGTAGTTTTGCAGTGATTTGAGTGGTTTTTGAGCGAAATTACGTTAGAAATTTTAGGTGTAAAAATTTGACCAAAAAGTAAAGGGGTTAACCTTTGGTTTTTGACGACTTTTCGACCAATTTCCAACTTTCGCAATGAGGTCAAAATACGAAAGTTTATTGCGTAGAAAGTAGTTTTGCAGTGATTTGAGTGGTTTTTGAGCGAAATTACGTTAGAAATTTTAGGTGTAAAAATTTGACCAAAAAATTTAAAGGGTTAAACTTTGGTTTTTGACGATTTTTGGACCAATTTTCAACTTTCGAAATAAGGGCAGAATATGAAAATTTATTGCATAGAAAGTAGTTTTGCAGTGATTTGAGTGGTTTTTGGGCGAAATTACGTTAGAAATTTTAGGTGTAAAAATTTGACCAAAAAGTAAAGGGGTTAACCTTTGGTTTTTGACGACTTTTCGACCAATTTCCAACTTTCGCAATGAGATCAAAATACGAAAGTTTATTGCGTAGAAAGTAGTTTTGCAGTGATTCTTGAGGTTTTTCGGTGAAATTACGTTGAAAATTTTAGGTGTAAAAATTTGACCAAAAAGTAAAGGGGTTAACCTTTGGTTTTTGACGATTTTTTGACCAATATACAACTTTCGAAATAAGAGCAGAATATGAAAGTTTATTGCATAGAAAGTAGTTTTGCAGTGATTTGAGTGGTTTTTGAGCGAAATTACGTTGAAAATTTTAGGTGTAAAAATTTGACCAAAAAGTAAAGGGGTTAACCTTTGGTAAAATACACAACAACGGTAACTCCAAAAATCGATAACAATAAATTAAATATGTTATCGATTTTTGGAGTTACCGTTGTTGTGTATTTTATCAAAATACTCAGTGGTTCCCGCAATTAACCTTTGGTTTTTGACGATTTTTCGACCAATTTCCAACTTTCGAAATAAGAGCAGAATATGAAAGTTTATTGCGTAGAAAGTAGTTTTGCAGTGATTTGAGTGGTTTTTGAGCGAAATTACGTTAGAAATTTTAGGTGTAAAAATTTGACCAAAATGTAAAGGGGTTAAACTTTGGTTTTTGACGATTTTTGGACCAATTTTCAACTTTCGAAATACGAGCAGAATATGAAAGTTTATTGCATAGAAAGTAGTTTTGCAGTGATTTGAGTGGTTTTTGAGCGAAATTACGTTAGAAATTTTAGGTGTAAAAATTTGACCAAAAAGTAAAGGGGTTAACCTTTGGTTTTTGACGACTTTTCGACCAATTTCCAACTTTCGCAATGAGGTCAAAATACGAAAGTTTATTGCGTAGAACGTAGTTTTGCAGTGATTTGAGTGGTTTTTGAGCGAAATTACGTTAGAAATTTTAGGTGTAAAAATTTGACCAAAAAATTTAAAGGGTTAAACTTTGGTTTTTGACGATTTTTGGACCAATTTTCAACTTTCGAAATAAGGGCAGAATATGAAAGTTTATTGCATAGAAAGTAGTTTTGCAGTGATTTGAGTGGTTTTGGAGCGAAATTGCGTTAAGTATTTTTGGTGGAAAATTTGACCAAAAAGTAAAGGAGTTAACCTTTGGTTTTTGACGATTTTTCGACCAATTTTCAACTTTCGAAATAAGTGCAGAATATGAAAGTTTATTGCATAGAAAGTAGTTTTGGTGTGATTTGAGTGGTTTTTGAGCGAAATTACGTTAGAAATTTTAGGTGTAAAAATTTGACCAAAAAGTAAAGGGGTTAACCTTTGGTTTTTGACGATTTTTCGTCCAATTTCCAACTTTCGAAATAAGAGCAGAATATGAAAGTTTATTGCATAGAAAGTAGTTTTGCAGTGATTTGTGTGGTTTTTGAGCGAAATTACGTGAGAAATTATAGACGGAAATTTGACCAAAAAGTAAAGGGGTTAACCTTTGGTTTTTGACGATTTTTCGACCAATTTTCAACTTTCGAAATAAGAGCAGAATATGAAAGTTTATTGCATAGAAAGTAGTTTTGGTGTGATTTGAGTAGTTTTTGAGCGAAATTGCGTTAAGTATTTTTGGTGGAAAATTTGACCAAAAAGTAAAGGGGTTAACCTTTGGTTTTTGACGATTTATCGACCAATTTTCAACTTTCGAAATAAGAGCAGAATATGAAAGTTTATTGCATAGAAAGTAGTTTTGCAGTGATTTGAGTGGTTTGGGAGCGAAATTGCGTTAAGTAATTTTGGTGGAAAATTCGACCAAAAAGTAAAGGGGTTAACCTTTGGTTTTTGACGATTTTTCGATCAATTTTCAACTTTCGAAATAAGAGTAGAATATGAAAGTTTATTGGATAGAAAGTAGTTTTGGTGTGATTTGAGTGGTTTTTGAGCGAAATTACGTTGAAAATTTTCGGTGTAAAAATTTGGCCAAAAAGTAAAGGGGTTAACCTTTGGTTTTTGACGATTTTTCGATCAATTTTCAACTTTCGAAATAAGAGCAGAATATGAAAGTTTATTGCATAGAAAGTAGTTTTGCAGTGATTTGAGTGGTTTTTGAGCGAAATTACGTTAGAAATTTTAGGTGTAAAAATTTGACCAAAAAGTAAAGGGGTTAACCTTTGGTTTTTGACGATTTTTGGACCAATTTTCAACTTTCGAAATAAGGGCAGAATATGAAAGTTTATTGCATAGAAAGTAGTTTTGCAGTGATTTGAGTGGTTTTTGAGCAAAATTACATTGAAAATTTTAGGTGTAAAAATTTGACCAAAAAGTAAAGGGGTTAACCTTTGATTTTTGACGACTTTTCGACCAATTTTTTAACTTTCGCAATGAGATCAAAATACGAAAGTTTATTGCGTAGAAAGTAGTTTTGCAGTGATTCTTGAGGTTTTTCGGTGAAATTACGTTGAAAATTTTAGGTGTAAAAATTTGACCAAAAAGTAAAGGGGTTAACCTTTGGTTTTTGACGATTTTTGGACCAATTTTAACTTTCGAAATAAGAGCAGAATATGAAAGTTTATTGCATAGAAAGTAGTTTTGCAGTGATTTGAGTGGTTTTTGAGCGAAATTACGTTAGAAATTTTAGACGGAAAATTTAACTTAGAAGTAAAGGGGTTAACCTTTGGTTTTTGGCGATTTTTGGACCAATTTTCAACTTTCGAAATAAGGGCAGAATATGAAAGTTTATAGCATAGAAAGTAGTTTTGCAGTGATTTGAGTGGTTTTTGAGCGAAATTACGTTGAAAATTTTAGGTGTAAAAATTTAACCAAAAAGTAAAGGGGTTAACCTTTGGTTTTTGACGATTTATCGACCAATTTCCAACTTTCGAAATAAGAGCAGAATATGAAAGTTTATTGCATAGAAAGTAGTTTTGCAGTGATTTGAGTAGTTTTTGAGCGAAATTGCGTTAAGTATTTTTGGTGGAAAATTTGACCAAAAAATAAAGGGGTTAACCTTTGGTTTTTGACGATTTTTCGACCAATTTTCAACTTTCGAAATAAGAGAAGAATATGAAAGTTTATTATATAGAAAGTAGTTTTGCAGTGATTTGAGTGGTTTGGGAGCGAAATTGCGTTAAGTAATTTTGGTGGAAAATTTGACCAAAAAGTAGAGGGGTTAACCTTTGGTTTTTGACGATTTATCGACAAATTTTCAACTTTCGAAATAAGAGCAGAATATGAAAGTTTATTGCATAGAAAGTAGTTTTGGTGTGATTTGAGTAGTTTTTGAGCGAAATTGCGTTAAGTATTTTTGATGGAAAATTTGACCAAAAAGTAAAGGGGTTAACCTTTGGTTTTTGACGATTTTTTGACCAATATACAACTTTCGAAATAAGAGCAGAATATGAAAGTTTATTGCATAGAAAGTAGTTTTGCAGTGATTTGAGTGGTTTTTGAGCGAAATTACGTTGAAAATTTTAGGTGTAAAAATTTGACCAAAAAGTAAAGGGGTTAACCTTTGGTTTTTGACGACTTTTCGACCAATTTCCAACTTTCGCAATGAGATCAAAATACGAAAGTTTATTGCGTAGAAAGTAGTTTTGCAGTGATTCTTGAGGTTTTTCGGTGAAATTACGTTGAAAATTTTAGGTGTAAAAATTTGACCAAAAAGTAAAGGGGTTAACCTTTGGTTTTTGACGATTTTTTGACCAATATACAACTTTCGAAATAAGAGCAGAATATGAAAGTTTATTGCATAGAAAGTAGTTTTGCAGTGATTTGAGTGGTTTTTGAGCGAAATTACGTTGAAAATTTTAGGTGTAAAAATTTGACCAAAAAGTAAAGGGGTTAACCTTTGGTAAAATACACAACAACGGTAACTCCAAAAATCGATAACAATAAATTAAATATGTTATCGATTTTTGGAGTTACCGTTGTTGTGTATTTTATCAAAATACTCAGTGGTTCCCGCAATTAACCTTTGGTTTTTGACGATTTTTCGACCAATTTCCAACTTTCGAAATAAGAGCAGAATATGAAAGTTTATTGCATAGAAAGTAGTTTTGCAGTGATTTGAGTGGTTTTTGAGCGAAATTACGTTAGAAATTTTAGGTGTAAAAATTTGACCAAAAAGTAAAGGGGTTAACCTTTGGTTTTTGACGATTTTTCGACCAATTTCCAACTTTTGAAATACGAGCAGAATATGAAAGTTTATTGCATAGAAAGTAGTTTTGCAGTGATTTGAGTGGTTTTTGAGCGAAATTACGTTAAGTAATTTTGGTGGAAAATTTGACCAAAAAGTAAAGGGGTTAACCTTTGGTTTTTGACGATTTTTCGACCAATTTTCAACTTTCGAAATAAGTGCAGAATATGAAAGTTTATTGCATAGAAAGTAGTTTTGCAGTGATTTGAGTGGTTTTTTAGCGAAATTACGTTGAAAATTTTAGGTGTAAAAATTTGACCAAAAAGTAAAGGGGTTAACCTTTGGTTTTTGACGATTTTTCGTCCAATTTCCAACTTTCGAAATAAGAGCAGAATATGAAAGTTTATTGCATAGAAAGTAGTTTTGCAGTGATTTGAGTTGTTTTTGAGCGAAATTACGTTGAAAATTTTAGGTGTAAAAATTTGACCAAAAAGTAAAGGGGTTAACCTTTGGTTTTTGACGATTTTTCGACCAATTTTCAACTTTCGAAATAAGAGCAGAATATGAAAGTTTATTGCATAGAAAGTAGTTTTGCAGTGATTTGAGTGGTTTTTGAGCGAAATTACGTTAGAAATTTTAGGTGTAAAAATTTGACCAAAAAGTAAAGGGGTTAACCTTTGGTTTTTGACGATTTTTCGACCAATTTTCAACTTTCGAAATAAGAGCAGAATGTGGAAGTTTATTGCATAGAAAGTAGTTTTGCAGTGATTTGAGTGGTTTTTGAGCGAAATTACGTTGAAAATTTTAGGTGTAAAAATTTGACCAAAAAGTAAAGGGGTTAACCTTTGGTTTTTGACGATTTTTCGACCAATTTTCAACTTTCGAAATAAGAGCAGAATATGAAAGTTTATTGCATAGAAAGTAGTTTTGCAGTGATTTGAGTGGTTTTTGAGCGAAATTACGTTGAAAATTTTTGGTGGAAAAATTTGACCAAAAAGTAAAGGGGTTAACCTTTGGTTTTTGACGATATTTTGACCAATTTCCAACTTTCGAAATAAGAGCAGAATATGAAAGTTTATTGCATAGAAAGTAGTTTTGCAGTGATTTGAGTGGTTTTTGAGCGAAATTACGTTGAAAATTTTAGGTGTAAAAATTTGACCAAAAAGTAAAGGGGTTAACCTTTGGTTTTTGACGATTTTTGGACGAATTTCCAACTTTCGAAATACGAGCAGAATATGAAAGTTTATTGCATAGAAAGTAGTTTTGCAGTGATTTGAGTGGTTTTTGAGCGAAATTACGTTAGAAATTTTAGGTGGAAAATTTGACCAAAAAGTAAAGGGGTTAACCTTTGGTTTTTGACGATTTTTGGACCAATTTCCAACTTTCGAAATAAGAGCAGAATATGAAAGTTTATTGCATAGAAAGTAGTTTTGCAGTGATTTGAGTGGTTTTTGAGCGAAATTACGTTAGAAATTTTTAGGTGTAAAATTTGACCAAAAAGTAAAGGGGTTAACCTTTGGTTTTTGACGATATTTTGACCAATTTTCAACTTTCGAAATAAGAGCAGAATGTGATAGTTTATTGCATAGAAAGTAGTTTTGCAGTGATTTGAGTGGTTTTTGAGCGAAATTACGTTGAAAATTTTAGGTGTAAAAATTTGACCAAAAAGTAAAGGGGTTAACCTTTGGTTTTTGACGATATTTTGACCAATTTCCAACTTTCGAAATAAGAGCAGAATATGAAAGTTTATTGCATAGAAAGTAGTTTTGCAGTGATTTGAGTGGTTTTTGAGCGAAATTACGTTAGAAATTTTAGGTGTAAAAATTTGACCAAAAAGTAAAGGGGTTAACCTTTGGTTTTTGACGATTTTTCGTCCAATTTCCAACTTTCAATATTAGAGCAGAATGTGGAAGTTTATTGCATAGAAAGTAGTTTTGCAGTGATTTGAGTGGTTTTTGAGCGAAATTACGTTGAAAATTTTAGGTGGAAAAATTTGACCAAAAAGTAAAGGGGTTAACCTTTGGTTTTTGACGATTTTTCGACCAATTTTCAACTTTCGAAATAAGAGCAGAATATGAAAGTTTATTGCATAGAAAGTAGTTTTGCAGTGATTTGAGTGGTTTTTGAGCGAAATTACGTTGAAAATTTTAGGTGTAAAAATTTGACCAAAAAGTAAAGGGGTTAACCTTTGGTTTTTGACGATTTTTCGTCCAATTTTCAACTTTCCAAAAATCGATAACAGAATGTGAAAGTTTATTGCATAGAAAGTAGTTTTGCAGTGATTTGAGTGGTTTTTGAGCGTATTACGTCAAAATTTTCAGGTGGAAAAATTTGACCAAAAAGTAATTAACCTTTGGTTTTTGACGATTTTTCGACCAATTTCCAACTTTCAAAATTAGAGCAGAATATGAAAGTTTATTGCATAGAAAGTAGTTTTGCAGTGATTTGAGTGGTTTTTGAGCGAAATTACGTTAGAAATTTTAGGTGTAAAAATTTGACCAAAATGTAAAGGGGTTAACCTTTGGTTTTTGACGATATTTTGACCAATTTTCAACTTTCGAAATAAGAGCAGAATGTGATAGTTTATTGCATAGAAAGTAGTTTTGCAGTGATTTGAGTGGTTTTTGAGCGAAATTACGTTGAAAATTTTTGGTGTAAAAATTTGACCAAAAAGTAAAGGGGTTAACCTTTGGTTTTTGACGATATTTTGACCAATTTCCAACTTTCGAAGTAAGAACAGAATATGAAAGTTTATTGCATAGAAAGTAGTTTTGCAGTGATTTGAGTGGTTTTTGAGCGAAATTACGTTAGAAATTTTAGGTGGAAAATTTGACCAAAAAGTAAAGGGGTTAACCTTTGGTTTTTGACGATTTTTCGTCCAATTTTCAACTTTCGAAATACGAGCAGAATATGAAAGTTTATTGCATAGAAAGTAGTTTTGCAGTGATTTGAGTGGTTTTTGAGCGAAATTACGTTGAAAATTTTAGGTGGAAAATTTGACCAAAAAGTAAAGGGGTTAACCTTTGGTTTTTGACGATTTTTCGACCAATTTTCAACTTTCGAAATAAGTGCAGAATATGAAAGTTTATTGCATAGAAAGTAGTTTTGCAGTGATTTGAGTGGTTTTTGAGCGAAATTACGTTAGAAATTTTAGGTGTAAAAATTTGACCAAAAAGTAAAGGGGTTAACCTTTGGTTTTTGACGATTTTTCGTCCAATTTCCAACTTTCGAAATACGAGCAGAATATGAAAGTTTATTGCATAGAAAGTAGTTTTGCAGTGATTTGAGTGGTTTTTGAGCGAAATTACGTTAGAAATTTTAGGTGTAAAATTTGACCAAAAAGTAAAGGGGTTAACCTTTGGTTTTTGACGATTTTTCGTCCAATTTTCAACTTTCGAAATAAGAGCAGAATATGAAAGTTTATTGCATAGAAAGTAGTTTTGCAGTGATTTGAGTGGTTTTTGAGCGAAATTACGTTGAAAATTTTAGGTGGAAAATTTGACCAAAAAGTAAAGGGGTTAACCTTTGGTTTTTGACGATTTTTCGACCAATTTCCAACTTTCGAAATAAGAGCAGAATATGAAAGTTTATTGCATAGAAAGTAGTTTTGCAGTGATTTGAGTGGTTTTTGAGCGAAATTACGTTAGAAACTTTAGGTGTAAAATTTAACCAAAAAGTAAAGGGGTTAACCTTTGGTTTTTGACGATTTTTCGTCCAATTTTCAACTTTCGAAATAAGAGCAGAATGTGAAAGTTTATTGCATAGAAAGTAGTTTTGCAGTGATTTGAGTGGTTTTTGAGCGAAATTACGTTGAAAATTTTAGGTGGAAAAATTTGACCAAAAAGTAAAGGGGTTAACCTTTGGTTTTTGACGATTTTTCGACCAATTTCCAACTTTCGAAATACGAGCAGAATATGAAAGTTTATTGCATAGAAAGTAGTTTTGCAGTGATTTGAGTGGTTTTTGAGCGAAATTACGTTAGAAATTTTAGGTGTAAAAATTTGACCAAAAAGTAAAGGGGTTAACCTTTGGTTTTTGACGATTTTTCGTCCAATTTTCAACTTTCAAAATTAGAGCAGAATGTGGAAGTTTATTGCATAGAAAGTAGTTTTGCAGTGATTTGAGTGGTTTTTGAGCGAAATTGCATTAAGGATTTTTGGTGGAAAATTTGACCAAAATGTAAAGGGGTTAACCTTTGGTTTTTGACGATTTTTCGACCAATTTCCAACTTTCGAAATAAGTGCAGAATATGAAAGTTTATTGCATAGAAAGTAGTTTTGCAGTGATTTGAGTTGTTTTTGAGCGAAATTACGTTAGAAATTTTAGGTGTAAAATTTGACCAAAAAGTAAAGGGGTTAACCTTTGGTTTTTGACGATTTTTCGTCCAATTTCCAACTTTCGAAATAAGAGCAGAATATGAAAGTTTATTGCATAGAAAGTAGTTTTGCAGTGATTTGAGTGGTTTTTGAGCGAAATTACGTTAAAATTTTTGGTGGAAAATTTGACCAAAAAGTAAAGGGGTTAACCTTTGGTTTTTGACGATTTTTCGACCAATTTCCAACTTTCGAAATACGAGCAGAATATGAAAGTTTATTGCATAGAAAGTAGTTTTGCAGTGATTTGAGTGGTTTTTGAGCGAAATTGCATTAAGGATTTTTGGTGGAAAATTTGACCAAAAAGTAAAGGGGTTAACCTTTGGTTTTTGACGATATTTTGACCAATTTTCAACTTTCGAAATAAGAGCAGAATATGAAAGTTTATTGCATAGAAAGTAGTTTTGCAGTGATTTGAGTGGTTTTTGAGCGAAATTACGTTGAAAATTTTTGGTGTAAAAATTTGACCAAAAAGTAAAGGGGTTAACCTTTGGTTTTTGACGATATTTTGACCAATTTCCAACTTTCGAAATAAGAGCAGAATATGAAAGTTTATTGCATAGAAAGTAGTTTTGCAGTGATTTGAGTGGTTTTTGAGCGAAATTACGTTAGAAATTTTAGGTGGAAAATTTGACCAAAAAGTAAAGGGGTTAACCTTTGGTTTTTGACGATTTTTCGTCCAATTTCCAACTTTCGAAATACGAGCAGAATATGAAAGTTTATTGCATAGAAAGTAGTTTTGCAGTGATTTGAGTGGTTTTTGAGCGAAATTTCGTTAAGGATTTTTGGTGGAAAATTTGACCAAAAAGTAAAGGGGTTAACCTTTGGTTTTTGACGATTTTTCGACCAATTTCCAACTTTCGAAATAAGTGCAGAATATGAAAGTTTATTGCATAGAAAGTAGTTTTGCAGTGATTTGAGTGGTTTTTGAGCGAAATTACGTTGAAAATTTTAGGTGTAAAAATTTGACCAAAAAGTAAAGGGGTTAACCTTTGGTTTTTGACGATTTTTCGTCCAATTTCCAACTTTCGAAATAAGAGCAGAATATGAAAGTTTATTGCATAGAAAGTAGTTTTGCAGTGATTTGAGTGGTTTTTGAGCGAAATTACGTTAGAAATTTTAGGTGGAAAATTTGACCAAAAAGTAAAGGGGTTAACCTTTGGTTTTTGACGATTTTTCGACCAATTTTCAACTTTCGAAATAAGAGCAGAATATGAAAGTTTATTGCATAGAAAGTAGTTTTGCAGTGATTTGAGTGGTTTTTGAGCGAAATTACGTTGAAAATTTTAGGTGTAAAAATTTGACCAAAAAGTAAAGGGGTTAACCTTTGGTTTTTGACGATTTTTCGACCAATTTTCAACTTTCGAAATAAGAGCAGAATATGAAAGTTTATTGCATAGAAAGTAGTTTTGCAGTGATTTGAGTGGTTTTTGAGCGAAATTACGTTGAAAATTTTAGGTGTAAAAATTTGACCAAAAAGTAAAGGGGTTAACCTTTGGTTTTTGACGATTTTTCGTCCAATTTTCAACTTTCAAAATAAGAGCAGAATGTGAAGTTTATTGCATAGAAAGTAGTTTTGCAGTGATTTGAGTGGTTTTTGAGCGAAATTACGTTAAAATTTTTGGTGGAAAATTTGACCAAAAAGTAAAGGGGTTAACCTTTGGTTTTTGACGATATTTTGACCAATTTCCAACTTTCGAAATAAGAGCAGAATATGAAAGTTTATTGCATAGAAAGTAGTTTTGCAGTGATTTGAGTGGTTTTTGAGCGAAATTACGTTAGAAATTTTAGGTGTAAAAATTTGACCAAAAAGTAAAGGGGTTAACCTTTGGTTTTTGACGATTTTTCGACCAATTTTCAACTTTCGAAATAAGAGCAGAATATGAAAGTTTATTGCATAGAAAGTAGTTTTGCAGTGATTTGAGTGGTTTTTGAGCGAAATTGCATTAAGGATTTTTGGTGGAAAATTTGACCAAAAAGTAAAGGGGTTAACCTTTGGTTTTTGACGATATTTTGACCAATTTCCAACTTTCGAAATAAGAGCAGAATATGAAAGTTTATTGCATAGAAAGTAGTTTTGCAGTGATTTGAGTGGTTTTTGAGCGAAATTACGTTAAGTATTTTTGGTGGAAAATTTGACCAAAAAGTAAAGGGGTTAACCTTTGGTTTTTGACGATTTTTCGACCAATTTTCAACTTTCGAAATACGAGCAGAATATGAAAGTTTATTGCATAGAAAGTAGTTTTGCAGTGATTTGAGTGGTTTTTGAGCGAAATTACGTTAAAATTTTGGTGTAAAATTTGACCAAAAAGTAAAGGGGTTAACCTTTGGTTTTTGACGATTTTTCGTCCAATTTCAACTTTCGAAATACGAGCAGAATATGAAAGTTTATTGCATAGAAAGTAGTTTTGCAGTGATTTGAGTGGTTTTTGAGCGAAATTACGTTAAAATTTTAGGTGGAAAAATTTGACCAAAAAGTAAAGGGGTTAACCTTTGGTTTTTGACGATTTTTCGACCAATTTCCAACTTTCGAAATAAGTGCAGAATATGAAAGTTTATTGCATAGAAAGTAGTTTTGCAGTGATTTGAGTTGTTTTTGAGCGAAATTACGTTAGAAACTTTAGGTGTAAAAATTTGACCAAAAAGTAAAGGGGTTAACCTTTGGTTTTTGACGATTTTTCGTCCAAGTTTATTGCATAGAAAGTAGTTTTTCAACTTTCGAAATAAGAGCAGAATGTGAAAGTTTATTGCATAGAAAGTAGTTTTGCAGTGATTTGAGTGGTTTTTGAGCGAAATTACGTTGAAAATTTTAGGTGGAAAAATTTGACCAAAAAGTAAAGGGGTTAACCTTTGGTTTTTGACGATTTTTCGACCAATTTCCAACTTTCGAAATAAGTGCAGAATATGAAAGTTTATTGCATAGAAAGTAGTTTTGCAGTGATTTGAGTGGTTTTTGAGCGAAATTACGTTAGAAATTTTAGGTGTAAAAATTTGACCAAAAAGTAAAGGGGTTAACCTTTGGTTTTTGACGATTTTTCGTCCAATTTTCAACTTTCAAAATTAGAGCAGAATGTGGAAGTTTATTGCATAGAAAGTAGTTTTGCAGTGATTTGAGTGGTTTTTGAGCGAAATTGCATTAAGGATTTTTGGTGGAAAATTTGACCAAAAAGTAAAGGGGTTAACCTTTGGTTTTTGACGATTTTTCGACCAATTTCCAACTTTCGAAATAAGTGCAGAATATGAAAGTTTATTGCATAGAAAGTAGTTTTGCAGTGATTTGAGTTGTTTTTGAGCGAAATTACGTTAGAAATTTTAGGTGTAAAATTTGACCAAAAAGTAAAGGGGTTAACCTTTGGTTTTTGACGATTTTTCGACCAATTTCCAACTTTCGAAATACGAGCAGAATATGAAAGTTTATTGCATAGAAAGTAGTTTTGGTGTGATTTGAGTAGTTTTTGAGCGAAATTGCATTAAGGATTTTTGGTGGAAAATTTGACCAAAAAGTAAAGGGGTTAACCTTTGGTTTTTGACGATATTTTGACCAATTTCCAACTTTCGAAGTACGAGCAGAATATGAAAGTTTATTGCATAGAAAGTAGTTTTGCAGTGGTTTTAGTGGTTTTTGAGCGAAATTTCGTTAAGTATTTTTGGTGGAAAATTTGACCAAAAAGTAAAGGGGTTAACCTTTGGTTTTTGACGATTTTTCGACCAATTTCCAACTTTCGAAATAAGTGCAGAATATGAAAGTTTATTGCATAGAAAGTAGTTTTGCAGTGATTTGAGTGGTTTTTGAGCGAAATTACGTTGAAAATTTTAGGTGGAAAAATTTGACTAAAAAGTAAAGGGGTTAACCTTTGGTTTTTGACGATTTTTCGTCCAATTTTCAACTTTCAAAATAAGAGCAGAATATGAAAGTTTATTGCATAGAAAGTAGTTTTGGTGTGATTTGAGTAGTTTTTGAGCGAAATTGCATTAAGGATTTTTGGTGGAAAATTTGACCAAAAAGTAAAGGGGTTAACCTTTGGTTTTTGACGATATTTTGACCAATTTCCAACTTTCGAAGTACGAGCAGAATATGAAAGTTTATTGCATAGAAAGTAGTTTTGCAGTGGTTTTAGTGGTTTTTGAGCGAAATTTCGTTAAGTATTTTTGGTGGAAAATTTGACCAAAAAGTAAAGGGGTTAACCTTTGGTTTTTGACGATTTTTCGACCAATTTCCAACTTTCGAAATAAGTGCAGAATATGAAAGTTTATTGCATAGAAAGTAGTTTTGCAGTGATTTGAGTGGTTTTTGAGCGAAATTACGTTGAAAATTTTAGGTGTAAAATTTGACCAAAAAGTAAAGGGGTTAACCTTTGGTTTTTGACGATTTTTCGTCCAATTTCCAACTTTCAATAAGAGCAGAATATGAAAGTTTATTGCATAGAAAGTAGTTTTGCAGTGATTTGAGTGGTTTTTGAGCGAAATTGCGTTAAGTATTTTTGGTGGAAAATTTGACCAAAAAGTAAAGGGGTTAACCTTTGGTTTTTGACGATTTTTCGACCAATTTCCAACTTTCGAAATAAGTGCAGAATATGAAAGTTTATTGCATAGAAAGTAGTTTTGCAGTGATTTGAGTTGTTTTTGAGCGAAATTACGTTAGAAACTTTTAGGTGTAAAATTTGACCAAAAAGTAAAGGGGTTAACCTTTGGTTTTTGACGATTTTTCGTCCAATTTTCAACTTTCAAAATAAGAGCAGAATGTGAAAGTTTATTGCATAGAAAGTAGTTTTGCAGTGATTTGAGTGGTTTTTGAGCGAAATTGCGTTAAGTATTTTTGGTGGAAAATTTGACCAAAAAGTAAAGGGGTTAACCTTTGGTTTTTGACGATTTTTCGACCAATTTCCAACTTTCGAAATAAGTGCAGAATATGAAAGTTTATTGCATAGAAAGTAGTTTTGCAGTGATTTGAGTTGTTTTTGAGCGAAATTACGTTAGAAATTTTAGGTGTAAAAATTTGACCAAAAAGTAAAGGGGTTAACCTTTGGTTTTTGACGATTTTTCGTCCAATTTTCAACTTTCAAAATTAGAGCAGAATGTGGAAGTTTATTGCATAGAAAGTAGTTTTGCAGTGATTTGAGTGGTTTTTGAGCGAAATTGCATTAAGGATTTTTGGTGGAAAATTTGACCAAAATGTAAAGGGGTTAACCTTTGGTTTTTGACGATATTTTGACCAATTTTCAACTTTCGAAATAAGAGCAGAATATGAAAGTTTATTGCATAGAAAGTAGTTTTGCAGTGATTTGAGTGGTTTTTGAGCGAAATTACGTTGAAAATTTTTGGTGTAAAAATTTGACCAAAAAGTAAAGGGGTTAACCTTTGGTTTTTGACGATTTTTCGACCAATTTCCAACTTTCGAAGTAAGAACAGAATATGAAAGTTTATTGCATAGAAAGTAGTTTTGGTGTGATTTGAGTAGTTTTTGAGCGATATTACGTTAGAAATTTTAGGTGGAAAATTTGACCAAAAAGTAAAGGGGTTAACCTTTGGTTTTTGACGATTTTTGGACGAATTTCCAACTTTCGAAATACGAGCAGAATATGAAAGTTTATTGCATAGAAAGTAGTTTTGCAGTGATTTGAGTGGTTTTTGAGCGAAATTGCGTTAAGTATTTTTGGTGGAAAATTTGACCAAAAAGTAAAGGGGTTAACCTTTGGTTTTTGACGATTTTTCGACCAATTTCCAACTTTCGAAATAAGAGCAGAATATGAAAGTTTATTGCATAGAAAGTAGTTTTGCAGTGATTTGAGTGGTTTTTGAGCGAAATTACGTTGAAAATTTTAGGTGTAAAAATTTGACCAAAAAGTAAAGGGGTTAACCTTTGGTTTTTGACGATTTTTCGTCCAATTTTCAACTTTCGAAATAAGAGCAGAATATGAAAGTTTATTGCATAGAAAGTAGTTTTGCAGTGATTTGAGTTGTTTTTGAGCGAAATTACGTTAGAAATTTTAGGTGTAAAATTTGAGCAAAAAGTAAAGGGGTTAACCTTTGGTTTTTGACGATTTTTCGTCCAATTTTCAACTTTCAATATTAGAGCAGAATATGAAAGTTTATTGCATAGAAAGTAGTTTTGCAGTGGTTTTAGTGGTTTTTGAGCGAAATTGCGTTAAGTATTTTTGGTGGAAAATTTGACCAAAAAGTAAAGGGGTTAACCTTTGGTTTTTGACGATTTTTCGACCAATTTCCAACTTTCGAAATAAGTGCAGAATATGAAAGTTTATTGCATAGAAAGTAGTTTTGCAGTGATTTGAGTTGTTTTTGAGCGAAATTACGTTAGAAACTTTAGGTGTAAAATTTAACCAAAAAGTAAAGGGGTTAACCTTTGGTTTTTGACGATTTTTCGTCCAATTTTCAACTTTCAAAATAAGAGCAGAATGTGAAAGTTTATTGCATAGAAAGTAGTTTTGCAGTGATTTGAGTGGTTTTTGAGCGAAATTACGTTGAAAATTTTAGGTGGAAAAATTTGACCAAAAAGTAAAGGGGTTAACCTTTGGTTTTTGACGATTTTTCGACCAATTTCCAACTTTCGAAATAAGAGCAGAATATGAAAGTTTATTGCATAGAAAGTAGTTTTGCAGTGATTTGAGTGGTTTTTGAGCGAAATTACGTTAGAAATTTTAGGTGTAAAAATTTGACCAAAAAGTAAAGGGGTTAACCTTTGGTTTTTGACGATTTTTCGTCCAATTTTCAACTTTCAAAATTAGAGCAGAATGTGGAAGTTTATTGCATAGAAAGTAGTTTTGCAGTGATTTGAGTGGTTTTTGAGCGAAATTGCATTAAGGATTTTTGGTGGAAAATTTGACCAAAATGTAAAGGGGTTAACCTTTGGTTTTTGACGATTTTTCGACCAATTTCCAACTTTCGAAATAAGTGCAGAATATGAAAGTTTATTGCATAGAAAGTAGTTTTGCAGTGATTTGAGTTGTTTTTGAGCGAAATTACGTTAGAAATTTTAGGTGTAAAATTTGACCAAAAAGTAAAGGGGTTAATCTTTGGTTTTTGACGATTTTTCGACCAATTTCCAACTTTCGAAATACGAGCAGAATATGAAAGTTTATTGCATAGAAAGTAGTTTTGGTGTGATTTGAGTAGTTTTTGAGCGAAATTGCATTAAGGATTTTTGGTGGAAAATTTGACCAAAAAGTAAAGGGGTTAACCTTTGGTTTTTGACGATATTTTGACCAATTTCCAACTTTCGAAGTACGAGCAGAATATGAAAGTTTATTGCATAGAAAGTAGTTTTGCAGTGGTTTTAGTGGTTTTTGAGCGAAATTTCGTTAAGTATTTTTGGTGGAAAATTTGACCAAAAAGTAAAGGGGTTAACCTTTGGTTTTTGACGATTTTTCGACCAATTTCCAACTTTCGAAATAAGTGCAGAATATGAAAGTTTATTGCATAGAAAGTAGTTTTGCAGTGATTTGAGTGGTTTTTGAGCGAAATTACGTTGAAAATTTTAGGTGGAAAAATTTGACTAAAAAGTAAAGGGGTTAACCTTTGGTTTTTGACGATTTTTCGTCCAATTTTCAACTTTCAAAATAAGAGCAGAATATGAAAGTTTATTGCATAGAAAGTAGTTTTGGTGTGATTTGAGTAGTTTTTGAGCGAAATTGCATTAAGGATTTTTGGTGGAAAATTTGACCAAAAAGTAAAGGGGTTAACCTTTGGTTTTTGACGATTTTTCGACCAATTTCCAACTTTCGAAATAAGAGCAGAATATGAAAGTTTATTGCATAGAAAGTAGTTTTGCAGTGATTCTTGAGGTTTTTGAGCGAAATAACGTTAAGTATTTTAGGTGTAAAAATTTGACCAAAAAGTAAAGGGGTTAACCTTTGGTTTTTGACGATTTTTCGACCAATTTCCAACTTTCGAAATAAGAGCAGAATATGAAAGTTTATTGCATAGAAAGTAGTTTTGCAGTGATTTGAGTGGTTTTTGAGCGAAATTACGTTGAAAATTTTAGGTGGAAAAATTTGACTAAAAAGTAAAGGGGTTAACCTTTGGTTTTTGACGATTTTTCGTCCAATTTTCAACTTTCAAAATAAGAGCAGAATGTGAAAGTTTATTGCATAGAAAGTAGTTTTGCAGTGGTTTTAGTGGTTTTTGAGCGAAATTGCGTTAAGTATTTTTGGTGGAAAATTTGACCAAAAAGTAAAGGGGTTAACCTTTGGTTTTTGACGATTTTTCGACCAATTTTCAACTTTCGAAATAAGAGCAGAATATGAAAGTTTATTGCATAGAAAGTAGTTTTGCAGTGATTTGAGTGGTTTTTGAGCGAAATTACGTTAGAAATTTTAGGTGTAAAAATTTGACCAAAAAGTAAAGGGGTTAACCTTTGGTTTTTGACGATTTTTCGTCCAATTTTCAACTTTCAAAATTAGAGCAGAATGTGGAAGTTTATTGCATAGAAAGTAGTTTTGCAGTGATTTGAGTGGTTTTTGAGCGAAATTACGTTGAAAATTTTAGGTGGAAAAATTTGACCAAAAAGTAAAGGGGTTAACCTTTGGTTTTTGACGATTTTTCGACCAATTTCCAACTTTCGAAATAAGTGCAGAATATGAAAGTTTATTGCATAGAAAGTAGTTTTGCAGTGATTTGAGTGGTTTTTGAGCGAAATTACGTTAGAAATTTTAGGTGTAAAAATTTGACCAAAAAGTAAAGGGGTTAATCTTTGGTTTTTGACGATTTTTCGACCAATTTCCAACTTTCGAAATACGAGCAGAATATGAAAGTTTATTGCATAGAAAGTAGTTTTGGTGTGATTTGAGTAGTTTTTGAGCGAAATTGCATTAAGGATTTTTGGTGGAAAATTTGACCAAAAAGTAAAGGGGTTAACCTTTGGTTTTTGACGATTTTTGACCAATTTTCAACTTTCGAAATAAGAGCAGAATATGAAAGTTTATTGCATAGAAAGTAGTTTTGCAGTGATTTGAGTGGTTTTTGAGCGAAATTACGTTAGAAATTTTAGGTGTAAAAATTTGACCAAAAAGTAAAGGGGTTAACCTTTGGTTTTTGACGATTTTTCGACGAATTTCCAACTTTCGAAATAAGAGCAGAATATGAAAGTTTATTGCATAGAAAGTAGTTTTGGTGTGATTTGAGTAGTTTTTGAGCGAAATTGCGTTAAGTATTTTTGGTGGAAAATTTGACCAAAAAGTAAAGGGGTTAACCTTTGGTTTTTGACGATTTTTCGACCAATTTTCAACTTTCGAAATAAGAGCAGAATATGAAAGTTTATTGCATAGAAAGTAGTTTTGCAGTGATTTGAGTGGTTTTTGAGCGAAATTACGTTGAAAATTTTAGGTGGAAAAATTTGACTAAAAAGTAAAGGGGTTAACCTTTGGTTTTTGACGATTTTTCGTCCAATTTTCAACTTTCAAAATAAGAGCAGAATATGAAAGTTTATTGCATAGAAAGTAGTTTTGGTGTGATTTGAGTAGTTTTTGAGCGAAATTACGTTGAAAATTTTTGGTGGAAAATTTGACCAAAAAGTAAAGGGGTTAACCTTTGGTTTTTGACGATTTTTCGACCAATTTCCAACTTTCGAAATAAGTGCAGAATATGAAAGTTTATTGCATAGAAAGTAGTTTTGCAGTGATTTGAGTTGTTTTTTAGCGAAATTTCGTTAGAAATTTTAGGTGTAAAAATTTGACCAAAAAGTAAAGGGGTTAACCTTTGGTTTTTGACGATTTTTCGACCAATTTTCAACTTTCGAAATAAGAGCAGAATATGAAAGTTTATTGCATAGAAAGTAGTTTTGCAGTGATTTGAGTGGTTTTTGAGCGAAATTACGTTGAAAATTTTAGGTGTAAAAATTTGACCAAAAAGTAAAGGGGTTAACCTTTGGTTTTTGACGATTTTTCGTCCAATTTCCAACTTTTTAAATACGAGCAGAATATGAAAGTTTATTGCATAGAAAGTAGTTTTGCAGTGGTGATTTAGTGGTTTTTGAGCGAAATTGCGTTAAGTATTTTTGGTGGAAAATTTGACCAAAAAGTAAAGGGGTTAACCTTTGGTTTTTGACGATTTTTCGACCAATTTTCAACTTTCGAAATAAGAGCAGAATATGAAAGTTTATTGCATAGAAAGTAGTTTTGCAGTGATTTGAGTTGGTTTTTGAGCGAAATTACGTTAGAAACTTTTAGGTGTAAAAATTTGACCAAAAAGTAAAGGGGTTAACCTTTGGTTTTTGACGATTTTTCGACCAATTTTCAACTTTCAAAATTAGAGCAGAATGTGGAAGTTTATTGCATAGAAAGTAGTTTTGCAGTGATTTGAGTGGTTTTTGAGCGAAATTACGTTGAAAATTTTAGGTGGAAAAATTTGACTAAAAAGTAAAGGGGTTAACCTTTGGTTTTTGACGATTTTTCGACCAATTTCCAACTTTCGAAATAAGAGCAGAATATGAAAGTTTATTGCATAGAAAGTAGTTTT
This sequence comes from Heliopora coerulea, assembly GCA_030142905.1. Classification (NCBI taxonomy): domain Eukaryota; kingdom Metazoa; phylum Cnidaria; class Anthozoa; order Scleralcyonacea; family Helioporidae; genus Heliopora; species Heliopora coerulea. Next base: position 188,171 of record JASJOG010000101.1, on the reverse strand, counting down.
GCAGTGATTCTTGAGGTTTTTCGGTGAAATAACGTTGAAAATTTTAGGTGTAAAAATTTGATCAAAAAGTAAAGGGGTTAACCTTTGGTTTTTGACGATTTTTCGACCAATTTTCAACTTTCGAAATAAGAGCAGAATATGAAAGTTTATTGCATAGAAAGTAGTTTTGCAGTGATTTGAGTTGTTTTTGAGCGAAATTACGTTAAGTATTTTAGGTGTAAAAATTTGACCAAAAAGTAAAGGGGTTAACCTTTGGTTTTTGACGATTTTTCGACCAATTTTCAACTTTCAAAATTAGAGCAGAATATGAAAGTTTATTGCATAGAAAGTAGTTTTGCAGTGATTTGAGTTGTTTTTGAGCGAAATTACGTTAGAAATTTTAGGTGTAAAAATTTGACTAAAAAGTAAAGGGGTTAACCTTTGGTTTTTGACGATTTTTCGACCAATTTCCAACTTTCGCAATGAGGTCAAAATACGAAAGTTTATTGCATAGAAAGTAGTTTTGCAGTGATTCTTGAGGTTTTTCGGTGAAATTACGTTGAAAATTTTAGGTGTAAAAATTTGACCAAAAAGTAAAGGGGTTAACCTTTGGTTTTTGACGATTTTTCGTCCAATTTCCAACTTTTGAAATACGAGCAGAATATGAAAGTTTATTGCATAGAAAGTAGTTTTGCAGTGATTTGAGTGGTTTTTGGAGCGAAATTGCGTTGAAGTAATTTTAGGTGGAAAAATTTGACCAAAAAGTAAAGGGGTTAACCTTTGGTTTTTGACGATTTTTCGACCAATTTTCAACTTTCGAAATAAGAGCAGAATATGAAAGTTTATTGCATAGAAAGTAGTTTTGCAGTGATTTGAGTGGTTTTTGAGCGAAATTACGTTGAAAATTTTAGGTGTAAAAATTTGACCAAAAAGTAAAGGGGTTAACCTTTGGTTTTTGACGATTTTTCGACCAATTTCCAACTTTCGAAATAAGAGCAGAATATGAAAGTTTATTGCATAGAAAGTAGTTTTGCAATGATTTGAGTGGTTTTTGAGCGAAATTACGTTAGAAATTTTAGGTGGAAAATTTGACCAAAAAGTAAAGGGGGTTAACCCTTTGGTTTTTGACGATTTTTCGACCAATTTCCAACTTTCGAAATAAGAGCAGAATATGAAAGTTTATTGCATAGAAAGTAGTTTTGCAGTGATTTGAGTGGTTTTTGAGCGAAATTACGTTGAAAATTTTAGGTGTAAAAATTTGACCAAAAAGTAAAGGGGTTAACCTTTGGTTTTTGACGATTTATCGACCAATTTTCAACTTTCGAAATAAGAGCAGAATATGAAAGTTTATTGCATAGAAAGTAGTTTTGCAGTGATTTGAGTTGTTTTTGAGCGAAATTACGTTGAAAATTTTAGGTGTAAAAATTTGACCAAAAAGTAAAGGGGTTAACCTTTGGTTTTTGACGATTTTTCGTCCAATTTCCAACTTTCAAAATTAGAGCAGAATATGAAAGTTTATTGCATAGAAAGTAGTTTTGGTGTGATTTGAGTAGTTTTTGAGCGAAATTGCGTTAAGTATTTTTGGTGGAAAATTTGACCAAAAAGTAAAGGGGTTAACCTTTGATTTTTGACGATTTTTCGACCAATTTCCAACTTTCGAAATAAGAGCAGAATATGAAAGTTTATTGCATAGAAAGTAGTTTTGGTGTGATTTGAGTAGTTTTTGAGCGAAATTGCGTTAAGTATTTTTGGTGGAAAATTTGACCAAAAAGTAAAGGGGTTAACCTTTGGTTTTTGACGATTTTTCGACCAATTTCCAACTTTCGAAATAAGAGCAGAATATGAAAGTTTATTGCATAGAAAGTAGTTTTGCAGTGATTTGAGTTGTTTTTGAGCGAAATTACGTTAGAAATTTTAGGTGTAAAATTTAACCAAAAAGTAAAGGGGTTAACCTTTGGTTTTTGACGATTTTTCGTCCAATTTTCAACTTTCAAAATAAGAGCAGAATGTGAAAGTTTATTGCATAGAAAGTAGTTTTGCAGTGATTTGAGTGGTTTTTGAGCGAAATTACGTTGAAAATTTTACGTGGAAAAATTTGACTAAAAAGTAAAGGGGTTAACCTTTGGTTTTTGACGATTTTTCGACCAATTTCCAACTTTCGAAATAAGTGCAGAATATGAAAGTTTATTGCATAGAAAGTAGTTTTGCAGTGATTTGAGTTGTTTTTGAGCGAAATTACGTTAGAAATTTTAGGTGTAAAATTTAACCAAAAAGTAAAGGGGTTAACCTTTGGTTTTTGACGATTTTTCGACCAATTTCCAACTTTCGAAATACGAGCAGAATATGAAAGTTTATTGCATAGAAAGTAGTTTTGCAGTGATTTGAGTTGTTTTTGAGCGAAATTACGTTAGAAATTTTAGGTGTAAAATTTGACCAAAAAGTAAAGGGGTTAACCTTTGGTTTTTGACGATTTTTCGTCCAATTTTCAACTTTCAAAATTAGAGCAGAATGTGGAAGTTTATTGCATAGAAAGTAGTTTTGCAGTGATTTGAGTGGTTTTTGAGCGAAATTACGTTGAAAATTTTAGGTGGAAAAATTTGACTAAAAAGTAAAGGGGTTAAACTTTGGTTTTTGACGATTTTTCGACCAATTTCCAACTTTCGAAATAAGTGCAGAATATGAAAGTTTATTGCATAGAAAGTAGTTTTGCAGTGATTCTTGAGGTTTTTCGGTGAAATTACGTTGAAAATTTTAGGTGTAAAAATTTGACCAAAATGTAAAGGGGTTAACCTTTGGGTTTTTACGATTTTTGGAGGAATTTGCAACTTTCGAAATACGAGCAGAATATGAAAGTTTATTGCATAGAAAGTAGTTTTGCAGTGATTTGAGTGGTTTTTGAGCGAAATTGCATTAAGGATTTTTGGTGGAAAATATGACCAAAATGTAAAGGGGTTAACCTTTGGTTTTTGACGATATTTTGACCAATTTTCAACTTTCGAAATAAGAGTAGAATGTGATAGTTTATTGCATAGAAAGTAGTTTTGCTGTGATTTGAGTGGATTTTGAGCGAAATTACGTTGAAAATTTTAGGTGGAAAATTTGACCAAAAAGTAAAGGGGTTAACCTTTGGTTTTTGACGATTTTTCGACCAATTTCCAACTTTCGAAATAAGAGCAGAATATGAAAGTTTATTGCATAGAAAGTAGTTTTGGTGTGATTTGAGTAGTTTTTGAGCGAAATTGCGTTAAGGATTTTTGGTGGAAAATTTGACCAAAAAGTAAAGGGGTTAACCTTTGGTTTTTGACGACTTTTTAACCAATTTCCAACTTTCGAAATACGAGCAGAATATGAAAGTTTATTGCATAGAAAGTAGTTTTGCAGTGATTTGAGTTGTTTTTGAGCGAAATTACCTTAGAAATTTTAGGTGTAAAATTTGAGCAAAAAGTAAAGGGGTTAACCTTTGGTTTTTGACGATTTTTCGTCCAATTTTCAACTTTCAAAATTAGAGCAGAATGTGGACGTTTATTGCATAGAAAGTAGTTTTGCAGTGATTTGAGTGGTTTTTGAGCGAAATTACGTTGAAAATTTTAGGTGGAAAAATATGACTAAAAAGTAAAGGGTTAACCTTTGGTTTTTGACGATTTTTCGACCAATTTCCAACTTTCGAAATAAGTGCAGAATATGAAAGTTTATTGCATAGAAAGTAGTTTTGCAGTGATTCTTGAAGTTTTTCGGTGAAATAACGTTGAAAATTTTAGGTGTAAAAATTTGACCAAAAAGTAAAGGGGTTAACCTTTGGTTTTTGACGATTTTTCGACCAATTTTCAACTTTCGAAATAATAGCAGAATATGAAAGTTTATTGCATAGAAAGTAGTTTTGCAGTGATTTGAGTGGTTTTTGAGCGAAATTACGTTGAAAATTTTAGGTGTAAAAATTTGACCAAAATGTAAAGGGGTTAACCTTTGGTTTTTGACGATTTTTCGTTTTTGATCATTTGAAACGTTTGGCTTAAGCACAGGAAATTGCTTAGACTAAATAATTCCCTTTCGCGTTTACCACGGACGTTTTTGGTAAAACTTTTCGATGTGTCATATTGGAAATAAAGAAATTAATAAAATACATTTATGGAAAAGTATTTTACAGGATGATCAAGAAAATTGTATTGGTTTGTTGTTTGCTCATGATGGTAGGCCCTTGGCATTTTACCGATGCCAAATGATTTTACTCACGTACAGGAGACCTACCAGTTTCGTTAGAAAAAAGTTAATACTGTAGTTTATGCAATAATGTGTGGTTTCTTTTAAGTAATGAAATTCAGGCAAGTACTTGCCGTACGGTTCTCGCACTTGGTTCACAAGTATTCAACAGTATTTGTAATCATACCAATTAATTGTTCAGTACTCACTATGTTCTAATTCCGATTCTTTAAGCAGAATAGCGATTTCTCGAGAGTAAAAATCTTGAGTGTAAAAACTTTAAAGGAATATTGTAAACGGTGTAGTAATGGTAACATGAAAAAAGCAAAGATTACAATTTTTTTGTTTTCTACTAATGTGTCCTATTTATTGTAAATTTATTGAGAATTAAAGTACCCCGGTTATGTAATAGTGCCATGGGAATTGGAATTCTCCTGGAATTTATTACACCAAGTGAAAAATGAAATTTTGGCCGATTTTTACTTGGTGTAATAAGTCCCAGGGGAATTCCAATTCCTAATGAAATTAATCAATTTTTCAGTTTTGACCTTAATTCCCTTGGGAATTGGAATTCACCTGGGATTTCTTACACCAAGTGAAAAGTCGAATTTTGGCCGATTTTGACTTGGAAAAATAAATCCCATTGGAATTTAAATTCCCAAGGGAGTTAAGCAAACTTTCACTTGAGACATCAAGTCCCATAGGAATTGGAATTTCCCCGAGACTTATTACACCAAGTGAAAAATCAAATTTTGGCCGATTTTGAGTTGGTGTAATAAATCCCATGGGAATTAGAATCCCTTGGGAGCTAACCTCTTTCTCAGTTCGACTTTAATTCCTTTGGGAATTGAAATTCGCTACGGATTTATTACACGAACTGAAAATACGAATTTTGGGCGATTTTGAGTTGGGAAAATAAATCCCAGAGGAATTCCAGTTACCTTGGGATATAAATTGTTTTCGACTTAACCAGTCAATTCCCTTGGGACAAGTTAATGCCACTGTAAATCGTTCCCTAATGGATTTAATTTCGCAGCCAAAAATGGTTTTAAATATATTCCGAAGACGTTTTCCCCTTTTTCTGTGAGCACAAATCACATCTTTCCCCTTGCACTCAAGTACTTTTTGTACGTCAATATAAGCACAGTAATATCGTTTCCCTATCAAGTAAGCTATTAGACATTTGTAGTAATGTCTTTTCCCCTTGCATACAAGCACTTGGACATTTTACTGAGCACTTATCTCCAAAGGGAAAAATATCTAAGTGTTCATGTGCAAGTGAAAAATGTCTCAGTGCTTGTATGCAAGGGGGGAAGGCGCCTTCAGTGCTTGCACATAAGCTCTTGAACATTTCCCGCTTGCACTTAAAGTATTCAGACATTTGTTTACTTACACATACATACTTCGATGAAGTAAATGGTTGAGAATCGGTAGATCTTGCTGATAGTAGATCGTCCAGGTTAGTTCAGTCTTGAGCAAGACTGTTGGTGACTGACGTTTCGACGGTCATCTTCAGTGTAGAAAAAGAGGAACATTTAACTTATTTGACTATTCCTCTTACACGGCTCTGATGATGGTCGTCGAAACGTCAGTCACTAACAGTCTTTCTCGAGACAGAACTAACCTAGACCATCTACCATCGTCATCTACATACTTGAAGCATACAAGTGCATATGTTCAAGTGCCTATTCCCAAATGCATTTGCACTTGGACAAGTGAGATGTTGACGTAACTATGCCCGAGTACTACATGCTGTTCATTACCAGAAAATATACTATCAACGCCAACGTCAAACTTAACGCGAAAATTCATTCACGTTATTGAATCGACACCTACTCACGCTTTTGTCACATTCATTTTAAAGTACTTACACCACCGAAAGCTTTGAGCTCAAAACTTTTTTCAAAGACGTTAAAGTTGACGTGTGTTAGCAAAGCGTCGGAAACTAAATTCGTTAAAGGCCAAAAATAATTTCAATGACGCAAAACATTAGTCCAGTCTGTTGCAGGGTTGATTTATGGTAATATGGAATCTTAACATGTATCTTTCAAACTGTTAACGAACTTTGGTTCATAGCACTTTGCTAACATACATCCACTTTTACGTCTTAGACAAATATTTGGCGATCAAAGCTTACAAGCACTGAAAGCGTTCAACATAGTATATTTTCTGGTAATGGACAGCAAAATGTGCAATGTGCAAGCTGACAGATGCCTCAATACATATTTAAAAATACAAATGCCCATGTACAAGTAAAAAATTCTAAAGTACTTACCCACAGCCAAAGGAATACTTCGGTATCTATACCGACGTGCCTATATGATAGCACAAAATGTCCATGCACTGACATCAGCGAATCAAAGGATGGTCCAGAAACTTTCTTTTTGTTCGCTTTTACGTAGAATGAACGTGCACAACACAAGAGATTTGGAATAATTAATCACTCAACCAATAAAAACGTTTGAATTCAGTCTCTTAACTGTGTTATTTGAATCTTGATTTCATTAAAAAAAAACATTTGTGCACAGCAAGTGCCCCTTCCAAAATTACTCGCAGCTTAATTATCTTTATCAGCCACTTTGAAGTTTGTATAGTTTCCATACCGTACTTTGATGGATTGTGCTTACAAGTAGCTATAAGATGCCAGAGGTCTATGACGCAGATGAACAACCTATTTGGTCCTCTCTAAACGTACGGTAGGTTGTTCAAATCTTGGATATCCGGTAAATTACTCCTGATATCGGATAATTTGGACGATAAAAATCTCGCCACCTGACATAGTCGGTTCTTCTGAACATAAATAATACCGACAATCCTGTCCATCGTGCAACAAAAAACCTGCCGCACAGGACTAATCAATACTGATCGTGAGCTGGTGACCAATATTGAGGTGAAACATCGAAAATACATTTTTTTTATTATATGGCTGAGCTTGCTATCCGATCTGTACGCAAAAGGACGCACGCTGATTGGCTGCCTAGCCGTGCAATAAGTTTATCGTACAGACCGGCTAGTTTTGGCGGGAAAATTTCCTAGTTGATTTCAAGTCAAACAAACCAGATTCAGGTAGGTTTTACAGAAGACTTATGACAAATAACGACGAAAAAAGAAGTTATATCTTCCCGAAGATAATTTATGGTCCCAAACAGACCATAAAAGATCTAAGGAGAATTTTCAACTGCTCTAGCTGAATAGTATTCAACCGCTCTTCGTTATGCTATTTTACTAGATCTACTGAATGGTTACTAAAAAACTTCAAGAAAAGGCACAGTTATTTGAGGATGGTTTCAAAGATTTGGACTATTATCAACCGCTTTCTGCTACTATATTTGGATGTAATTCCTTTTTTTTGAGGGTAGTTTCACAGTCCATTGTGAGGTACATTTCTGACATCGGTACCAAAGGAAACCTAAAAAAGTATAAATTTTCAATAATTTTTAACTCATGCTGACAATAAAAATGCCAAAGTTAGTAGATCTTAAAGCTGAAAAAATCATCTTCGAGATGTCCCCTGAAGAAAGAGATGAGCTGATGATAAGAACACAATCTTAGATAAAGAAAACGAAAGCTTGGATAAAGGGCAGTTAGCGGAACCCTGGATTAATTATGCAACTGCGGGTACAACTTTTCTAATCCTGGCCTAACCCAAACCCAAACCTTAATCCATTAAATCCTAGAAGACTGGAACGATACCTGCAAACTGTATTTTGAAGCCAACACGGAGGCTGACATGTGGGTTAATTGGCAGGTCATTCCAGTCCCCTACGCGAGAAAACACGCAACCTATTTGAAAAACTTCCACACAAATTTCGGGGTTCTTTGACAGTTTTCCTTATTATCTTTATTAAGTAGAGGACAATGTTGGTAGGACTGCATATTTGTCACAATTAACTGTCATTGAAAAGTAAAGGTTCAATACAACTTTTCCTACGCGTGTTTTTGACCTACATGGCAGCCCCCATGTCGGCTTCATTCAATCGTGAGGCCAGGAACGAGATATCGTTCTAGTCTTTTTAGAGTTCAATGTCCAAGCCAAACCCTAACTGCACACAAACCTGCACTAAATATTATTCTTTGTTCTATGTTTTATTTGAACTACTTTCTATGTTTTGTTTATATTGTACTACTTTCCAACCTTCAGATTGCTTTAGTCTTTTTCTTGTCTGTCAGGATAAAGCGATTTTTTGATAGAGAATGGATCTTGGTCAGATAAGACGGTAATGGTTGAGAAATCAAGCCATGTTCGCGCAGACTCTGGATGCCCTCCAGAACATTTGATCCCTGGAATCTTACGTGACAGTGTACTGTGGTTTTCGCGAGGGAAGGAACGTAGTCCGTACCACGAAATTTTGTTTCCATCTTAATAAATTAACATGCTAACATTAAGTTAACATGCAACTGTTAATTGAAGGACGTTAGCACGTTAACTTTAACTTCTAGCACGTTGAATTAAGTTAAAGTAATGTTAACATATTAATGTTAATTACTAGCATGTTAAATTAACTAATGCTAATTACTGCATTTTAAATTATGTTAACAAATGTTAACATGCTAACGTTAACTACAGGCTTGTTAAATCAAGTTAATATGCTAAGGTGCTTATGCTAAAGTGGATTATACAATAACAAACAGGTGAATACACACACACACACACACACACACACATACACACACACACATATATATATATATATATATATATATATATATATGTGTGTATGTGTGTGTGTGTGTGTGTGTGTGTGTTAAGTAATTGTATTGAATTTATGAGTGAATGATAAGGATATGTTAGTACTGCTCCAAGTGAATCGAACCCATACCGGGCAAGCAGAGAAAACTCTACTTGAACGCGGCTGGGATTCGAACCCGCGACCTTCGGTTTACTAATCCGACGCTGTACCAAATGAGCTACAAGGCCAAGCCGGGAGAAGGCCGTGGGATGATGGTGTATATGTAGATGTATTTGTATATGTATATGTACATGTACATGTATATATATATATGTATATGTATATGTATATGTACATGTACATGTATATATATATATGTATATGTATATGTACATGTACATGTATATATATATATGTATATGTATATGTACATGTACATGTATATATATATATGTATATGTATATGTACATGTACATGTAGATGTACATATATATATACATGTATATGTATATGTATATCTACATCTACATGTACATGTATATATATATATATATGTATGTGTATATGTATATGTATGTGTATGTGTATATGTATGTGTATGTGTATATGTATGTGTATATGTATATGTATATGTATATGTATATGTATATGTATATGTATAGTCGTTCGTGCCGGTTGTCGGTAAATGTATATGTAAATGTATGTCTATGTCTATGTCTAAAAGCCACTGGTTTTGCCACCAGTGGCTTTTAGAGAGCTCAATACCAAAGCAGAGCAATGATAAAACAGTTAATTCAAAACACTGGGTATGTACAAATTAAAAAAATAAAATACGGTTACTAAAATGATGATCGCTTCGAGCGTGAAACTCGAGTAACCGTATTTTAGTTTTTTAATTTGTACACATCCAATGTTTTGTATATATATATATATATATATATATATATACAAGTGTAGTCTATGCAGCTGTTATCACATACGTTACAAATGTTACTGAACCGTAGGTTTGTATTTATGTATAAGCAGGTGAAGTCTGTACAACTCTCTATAATCAATGTTACCTTGAATTCAATCTTTTCTAATATTGGCTGAGGATTAGATCCAAAGGCACTCAAAGTTTGTGACTTGTTCTTTTTATCTTTTGACCATTGTTCATTGAATATCTTACTTTCGTTACCAAAGCTGCAGGAATCTTCTGAAGACAAAGAATCAATCAAAGTAAAAATTAAAGTGCTATAAACTGTATTAATTCAAGTAGATCTCAAGCTTTTCTTAAAGACCGTATGAATATACCTGGTAGATGCAATAAGTATGGTCTCTAACACGTTTTTTTATCATCTCTTTCCGGTCAGTACCCGATGTCATTGATTGGATTTTTAATTTTACCCTGGCTAACGTCAGACAATATTACTTCGTCAAGGGGAGACGTCTCAGACCGAAAAGGGTTAATCTGAAGATAAATCTCAGGCTTCGTGAATGGTGTAAAATCAAACAAGCGATAGCAATTGAAATTGTTTATACGGTGTGTACGGATCGATCGCCCAGTGTGTTGAGAATGGACTTTTTAATAATTTTGATTTGGTCAGAAGGAGGGCTTCCGTCGTAACTCCTCAACAACAAAGTATAATTTAACAAAAAAAACCATCGCGTTCGGCGGAATTTTTGGCAATATTCTGCGGTAATTATTTATTTAGAATTCCGCCAGAGAGAAGTAGATGATAAAAAATGACGTTAAATACTAGCTAGAGCCCAGTACTCGCGACCACGTTTTCCTTGACAAAGAGCCTTGTTCAAAAGCTTGAAAAGCGCGACTTGTCAAAAAAACTTGTCAATTTTTTTCGCACACACGAGTAAATTATACTTGTCAAGGAACGTTTGGTCGTGTGTATGGGGTTCAATATTTCGAGCATTCTGGGGCGCAGAATTTTTCACCATGAAATTCGTATTTCGCCAATGCCCCTGACCGCATGACATTATTTAGAGTAACTGACCTTCCATTTCTCTCTTTCGTTTTCTTGAAAGTGGATTTTCATCGACTTGATTCAGTCTAAAGTGACTGAAATAACCCTGAAAAAATAAAGCACTTTCAATTACAGTGGAACCCCGTTAATACGACCACCATTGGGTCGAAAAAATTTGGTCGTATTAACGGGGGTGGATCAGATACGTAACAAATGTTTTTTTAAATGACGTCATGGCAAACGGAGTCAGATTTCAATTAGCGTAACGCTAATACCACAAAATAATCCACAAATAAATTTTATTAACTGGACACAACTCAACAAAATTAACCAAATGAGATGAATAACGAGGTAGATGAACGATCTTCAAGCTCGATACTCAGAAAATGATTTCTGAGCCCCAGAGGGGGATCGAACCCGCAACCTTCTGATAAAAATAAATGATAATAAACCCCTTCTGATAATAAACCCCTATATTATTTATTTAAATTTATTTAGGTTTAAAAATATCTGTAAGCTTCCGTTGGTTTTTCCGACACTCAAGCTAATCGGTTTGAGCTTGGCAGATTACTCCGACGAGTTCATTTGCCATTTTTGAATTTCCTTTCTGTTCGAAAAGTAAAGCAGAGGCTAAAGTTATTGGAACAGATGTCAATCGGGGCGGGGGATATGGAATGGAGATTCCATGCATTTACAAATTTATGGGGCAGGAAAAGAACATTGACTTGCTAAGCAAACTGCTGAACATCCCGAATAACCTATCCGTTAGAGACGAAATGGAATGTGGCCAAAAGAGAACAGCAGAGGAAAGTGGCAGAAAAAAGAAGGCAAGAAAAAGATAAAACGACCCAAAAACATATTTAATCACGTTCTGTCTGTTTAATAAAAATTAAGATGAAAATTGAAAAACGTTTAAGTGTTAATTATTTACCGTATGTGTAACTGATTAAGATAATTATACACCACATATCAGAATTTGATATCAAAAAGGCATTACTCAACACGTTGAGTGGTCGTATTAAGCAGTAGGGGACATCAAAATATGGTCGTTGGTCGTATTAACGGGGTGGTCGTATTAACGGGGTTCCACTGTATTCCGTTAATTATTCAAGGAAATATCTAATTAATTGTTTTCCACTCAAGAACGGACTTTAAATGAATGAAGGAGTTAACCCTTTCCCCTACTTGCATTTCCACCCATACTGATATGCATTGTGTGAACTACTACTCTGATCAAAAGATCACATCTTCGTTTCATTACCCTTCAGGTCACTGGATCTCGGGATATTTTCAGGAATGTAAAAACGGTGTAAGGTCCGGGAACAGGCGAAAATTCCTAGATGAGATATTAACCTTTCGACTTCGACTAAGGTTCTTCTCTCGAAATGTTAGTTTCTCATCCAGGAAATTTCGCCAGTTCTCTGATCTTTTTAGCTTTTTTGGAAGCCAGACCTGGGAGCTTGGAAGTCGAGACTCGGAACTCGCAATGTTGGAACTCGAAAGTGAGATCTCGGAGCTCGACGTCCGACTTTCAAGTTCCAACTTCATCCTTACCAGTTCCCACTTCCAAGTTCCGAGATCTGACTACCAAATTCAACCCAGTCTCTCCCTTAGATTGACTATAATAATTGTGAGTGCATGGACAATTGACTGTTATAGCTAATGTAAGACTGCAGTAAGTATTGGGGTTAGGATTAGGGTTTGGATTAGGTTTAGTGTTAGTATCAAGGTTAGTCCTGGTCCTAATCTAAACCATAGACCTATCATTCCTGGTGACAATTGAACCAAAATTCCAACAAAATTGGACAAAACATCAGAACTCATCAGTCATAAGTCAGACATTGGAACTCATTAGTCATGAGCCATAGGTCAGAAGTGGACCTCCCCATCCCTCATACTTACTGCTTTTTAAATTTACTATATTCAAGCCAAGGAAAATGAGTTTTTAAGGTACTTTTGGCTCAGATCTTATCAGTAAACATAACTAAACAACAATCCTCCATTATTCTTACCTGACTGCTCTCATTCAAAACAAGATTACAAAGGGAACCAACTTTCTTTCCAGTCAAATCAATTTCACTGACATTACAACCAAAAAGGTTTTCAATTGCCTTTCAAGAGAGAAAATATCAGAGCTGTGAAACTATAAAATGCCTGAAGATTTAGATTGGTGCATTAATAGCAGCACTATCTATCAACTTAATATACTACACCTATCAAACTTGGTTATTAACCCAATGAGGAGTAAGGGCACACTATAATTTCACTGCAGCTAATACCAAACGATTTTACTTGTCAAGAGGATGAACCTGCCCCTTAAATCTTTCCTGTCTGAGATGTCTCCCCTTGATGAGTAAAAACTATCTGCCATTAGTCAGAGTAAAATTAAAGAAGTTGGATACGGACCAGAAGGAGTTAATGGGTTAACAGTCATCTCTTTAATGTATGAAACATATCTATCTATATCTATATCTACATCTGTATCTGTTCTGTATCCATATCTATATGTACATGAATATATGTTTAGGTATAGGTATATATATATATATATATATATATATATATATATATATTAAACACTTCAGGAAAATGACAAATTTTTTCATTTGTGCTACTTGGAAATTTTGGTAATATATATATATATATATATATATATATATATATAACGCAAAACAAAGGCAAATTTTTGTATGCTGTCACTACTCTGAGTTTCATGCCCTTAGGCAATCATCAGGCAACTTGGAGTAGCGACAGCAAACAAAAATTTGCCTTTGTTTTGCATTTTCGCTCTGCCTATTATGGTGTCGAGCGCTCTATACATCCATGCCATACCTGTGACACTTTCGTTACATTTATTTGGTTTATATATATATATATATATATATATAGACACGCACACACACACACACACACATATATATATATGTATAAATATATGGGTTCATCAAATCTGACAATATTTTTTGTGGAAAAATATGTGCAACCCAGGGGCTCATTTTGGCAAGAAACAAACATTTCCCCACCCAATAACAAAAAGATTGTCAATAGAATATACTAGGATAGGTATGCCAAAAGGATCATTACTTTTCTAAACTCAAAAAAGAAATACTTAAGCAACTTTAACCATAGTGTAGTGATCAAATAAAATTGGTTCCAATTTGCTTCAGTTTTGCATTTGTAAGTTTTAAATTTGTAGTTACTCAGCATACCTACTGCTTCTATTTTCTGTTGATGTTATTTTCCACAAGCTACATTGGCCATTAACTGAGACAACTACAAACATTTTCAGGCAGGAGAAGTAAAATCATCTGGCATTTGCTATGGTAAAATAATCTGGTCTAAGCCTGAGTAAAATAATAAAAGAATGACTCTGCCTGGAAAGAGTCGATTGTAAATTGTTAAAGAATAGGAGAAAGTGAAAATGACAAGAACCTAAGTGATCTTAGCATTAATCTTGAAAACAACTTCACAGATTTTAGTATGGATGCACTGCCAAATACTCATTATAAGTCACTTTGAGTTCTTAAGGGAACAAACTCCATTTTGGGTTTGAACCAGACTACGGGTAAGAAAACTTTTGTCAAACTAAATAACTTGAACCCAGGAAAATTAATACATGTTGGTGATCTTCAGAGTTAAAAAAGATGACTACCACTGAAGTCATCAAAATGTCAGTCACCAACAGTCTCTCTCAAGACTATGCTAACCTCAGTGGACAATCTACCCTCACTAAAAAAACTTTTTTTCTGAGTAAACTTAAATTTCAGCAGGTGATTAGCTTTTGCTTAGCAGGAAGCTTGAACTTGAATTGAGTAAATTTACCTGTAGAAGATATGATTTGTAAGCCATCTTCATTCTGGAGAACAGAACATAAGTGGAGCCTGGAACATAGACCATATAAAAGGTATTTGCAGGTGAAAACAATAACTTCATGTTTCCAAGATGGATGGATATCCGCAGCCACAAGGCATCATTTTGAGGTAAGACGCCAACTTTCTGTTGATGAAGAGTTAACAGGAAAAGTTTGTAATTTGGTAGTTAATATATTTAATACATATCTGGTCACAACTCATAGTTTCATTCTTGATATAATTATTATCAATATCATATCTATATTATATCTATATTACAAACATGTTTTATATCATGTCTGATCAGAGTAGAATGAATACTAGATCATGTACACATAAAGATATGCAAATACCCAAAGTAAGACTTGATTTAACTAAACAAGGACTACATTACCAAGGGGCATTTTTATATAACTTAATTGACAAAACTAATAATTTAAATGGTATGTCAGTTCATAATTTTAAGAAATTTTTTATCAATGCCTTTTTTAATTCTTACTTTATTTTCTTACTTTTCTGGTTTTGCAATATAATCTTTTATTAGTTATATTCTGTGTATTTTAGAGGGCCCTGGGTAAGATTAGCTATTGCTAACCAGGTTCTTTTCTACCCTCTTTAAATATACTAACTAAATTATAAGAATCCATCCACAGTGGATTCCATAGAAAAATCTACTAAATTAATTGAAATATAAAGTTACAAAAATTGAATGAAATAAGATACCTTTGCCTACAGCAAACATGAGTCAGTAGTGACAAAAGAAACGTCTTTGCTGATTCCCACTAAGGCAAACACACTTGACAAAGAGCCATGAATTTGACCATCCATTGACTCAATAAAATGCTAACAAAAGGTTATAGTATGGTTTTTTTTGCCTTTTCAATTATGTATTCACATACACTAAGTAAAGTTAGTCATTAAGTCTACAAAAGTGATAAAAACCCATGTGAACTGCAAAATTTATGTAAATTTACAGTGATAAGGCAACACAAAAATTAGCATCTATATTTAAAGTTAACTTATTGAAAACTTACACAATTGAGAAAGCTTTTTAATTCCCTTTCAAACAGTTCTTGAAGATAGTCTGGATCATTCAGACCAAATTGTTTATTTGGCTCTAAAAATATTAGAAAGATAATATGGTATGGATAACTATGTTATCATCACTGTGTCACTGATGTTGTTGTCTCAAAGTTTATGTATTAATTTTATTATTTACCAACTCATTTACTCATTGATTGACTGATTCATTTTCTTCCTTTGTTCCTTCATTTCCTTTCATTCTTTATTCCTTTCTTTCTTTATTTCTTCCTTTCTTCAATTTACTTAGTTATTTCCTCATATTTCAAATTCATAAATTTATTTCATTTATTGATTGATTCATTTTTTGACATCTTGCCTTACTTGTACAATCCATTTTATAAATGATCCACTTCTTGTTGGTGCAACTTTGGTAATCTAGAAAAAATTTGAAAATGTTCATAGTGTTTAAAGTAATCACAACAAATCTTCAAATCTAAAAAACTTGAGGATGAGAATCAGCAAGAACAAAAATTTGCTTACATTGTAAATCAAATCTTTCCAAATCTTTCAGGGAAAATGTACCATTCTAGGATAGATAAAATAAAAAAACCCAGAACAACAAGGGTGCTAATGCAGTTTCACACCTCAACCACATAAATACAAGTAACATTGGTAAATCACACATCAGTTGATAGCTTCTTATCTGTGGATTACCGTGAAACAATATCAAGAATTCACTCCAAACATAAGGCATTACAGCCAAAGAAACAGACACATTGAAGTTTGTGAGCGTCAACAATGAACCGAAGGCTTAAGACTGTAAAGTTTATGGATTTATCTACAATTTTAGTATAGTCCCTCTCCATTGTTTCTTCGTTCGTGAAAAGCCCCGAAAATGTGTATAAACCCTAACTCTAACACTAATGCTAACCCTAATCCTAGTCTAACCTTTGGGTTTATACACATTCTCGAAGAAGCACAAAGAAACATTCAAACATGGCGCCAAGTAACAGGGATGTTCTTTAAGGCTATAAAATGCATTATGTTTGCAGTGAATGTTTGGTATCATGGTATCACTGTAATTTCCAGGTAATAAACTGTCGAATGATACATAATTTACTCACATTACTTGTATTTATATGGTTGGGGTGCGAAACTGCATTAGTGCCAAAAACAAGCATAAGATATTACAATGCATCACTTAGAAAAACAAAACACAATTCAGAGGGAAACCGTACACAATTCATGAAATGTCTTCATTTACCGTTGACTCCTCGGCGAGTAATCGACATAAATAATCTTTCGTTAAAACAGACTTCGTTAAACCATTGTTTAATTCGTACTCCGTACATAAACTGAGCAGTCTTTCCTTGCTAAATCTCATAAAAAACGATTTGAACGACTTAATATCCATTTTTAACTCTTCGAACGTGGAATTCTGTGTTGCTTCGAAGTTCGAACATTTAAATAGAGCGCCCGCAATTTTTTGTGGAACTTGTTCCCAGTATCTATTATTAATCACCCGATCCACGTCCCGATCTGCCTCTCCACAGCCCTCATGATGTATCGAGAGCAGGTAACTGGCCAGTGTGGCCACTATCAGGTGAAGCCTGCTAGATGGTGTAAAAATTCGTTAACGAAAGAAGCATGCCGAGTAACGAATCTAGAACGTTTCAGCGGTATAGTGGCACCGACTTCAGTGGGAGCAATCCCCTTAAGTGTGCTTTTTATTCTGCAAATTTTTTAGTTCACAGCCACTTCTAGTTACACATCCTTACATTACAGCCTCTCTCTTCATTATTATTGTGAATTTCAGCGTGAAAGTATTATAACACAAACATCCTTTATCTAAGTTCTATCCCATCCCTTACCGCTATTGGATAAGTTCATATTTACATAGATCAGTTTCGGGCTTACATTACTTGCGTCACGTGATTTTGGTAACACCTAGAGGTGTTAAAATTTTAACCAAAATCAAAACACACAAAGAATTAAATTCATTATTCTCCAAATATGTTAGCTGCACTGAGAAACCTTGCATTGCACAAACCTCGTTTTGCACAGGGGGGACCACATGAACTATGTGGCCCTCCCATTGCCATTAAGCCGAATTCCGACGCGTGGATATGTCCAGCAAATCGAGTGCCAAACAACCGCAATTTACAAAAAAACAGCAAGATTTGGAAGCTAGTGGTATATGCTGAAATGATCAGCGAGGCTTTGCAAAGCCTTCCCTTTGCAAATCTACATCAGATATTTTATCCCATTTCGCTAGTGGACTGAATCTCGACGTCTGAATTTCAAAGAAAATTCAAGTGCCAAACAATCGGAATCAACGCAAAATAGAAGGATTTGCAAAGGGGGGACCACATGACTCATGTGGTACACCCTTTGCAAAATGACGTTTCGGCAACTTTTCGAAACTTCCCTGATCTTGTCAGCAAAGGCAAGAGGTTCCCAAATCCTGCTGTTTGGCGTTGATTCCGACGGTTTGCCACACGATTAGCAGCAGATATCCACACTTGGAAATTCGGTCCAGTAGCAAATGGGCGGCCACGTGAACTATGTGGTCCAGCCTCTCCAAAACGAGGTTTCCGCAACTTTTCCATTTTACCACCAGTGTTTATGTCTGTGCAATTTATGCATTCAAAACGCTCGGTTATTGAAAGTCTTTTAACGTTTTTGTAGGTCTATAACTACTTCAGAATGAACTGAAAGCAAACGGAATTCTGATCATACCCTAGCATGTAGCGCATGTGTTTAATTTCCAAATCTTAAATACCCATCAAAATAAGTAAGGATTAATACCTTTCTTCCCTTGCCATTCTAGACTTGCTCTTTTTTTTCCTTTCTTTGGCATTTTACTACCAGTTTACTTATCCGTTTAAGTACTTCAGTTGTGGAAAGATGGCGACAGGTTTTCTTGTTTCTTAGTAACAGATGATTTTTTTGCTCCTCTCTCGCGTGATATCCACGTATTACGCGAAACGGAAGTTCAAAAGAGTCTCGAAGATGAGGCACCTCAGACTAAATTCAAATCAAATAACAAGTTCCACGCGAGAGACGTTAGAATGGTGCCAAGACGTAGATGTCTGTTGAGGCGTGAATCCGCCTAAAAAAGGTTCCACTTTAATGTTGTGGCTGACTTAAAGGACATCATGTAAAGCCCGAGTGATAGTCCATCTGCCCATGGCTTTTCAAAGAACCGAGAAGTCGAAACAATGCCATATTTTAGCGTTGTTGTTATTCGGGTGGAGGTCGCAATAAGGAACCGACGGAGACCTGACGTTTAGTGTGGATAGGCCAAAACATTTTTTGAAAAATATTGGTTGGCATATCATTGAGATATGTTGGAAAGTATCTCGCTTAGGCTATGTTTGGTATTTTGGTTTTGACCCCAAATTAGAGTTAGTATAAGTTCCCCGAGATTTCAAATTCCGGAATTTCCATGTCGAAATTTCAAAAGGTGTACCCACAATCCAATTCCGAAGTAGTTCTCAGCGAGATATAGCGATCGGCAATCGTTCGCTAGATTTAATCAACGATAACAAAATACACCATGTCACATGACATTCCTTTAGACTTCAGCACTTTCAATATATCAGAGGTGACGAAAATAACAATAGAATCTCAAATTAGTCCACTACCTTAACACCTTTTGAAATTGGGCCCAGTAGCAAAGGGGGTACCTCATGAGCCATGTGGTCCCCCTTTGCAAAACGACGTTTTGGCAACTCTTCGAAACTTCTCTGTTCTGGTCAGCAAAGGCGAGAGGCATCCAAATCTTCTTTCGCGTTGATTCCGATCGTCTGGCACTCGATTCGGGGCAGATATCAACAGTTGGAAATTCAGCCCAGAAGCAAAGGTGGGACCACATGAGCCACGTGGTCCCCTTTGGAAAACAACGTTTTTGCCAGTCTTAGAAAAGTCTCTGTTCTGGTGAAGAAAGGTCAGAGGCCCGCAAATGCTGCTGTTTTCCGTTGATTCCGGTAATTTGGCAGTCGATTTTCTTGAGGTATCTACGCGTGGAAAGTTGGCCCCATAACAAGGGGGGAGCACATGGTTCATGCGGTCCCCCCTTTGCAGAGCCAGTTTTCTACAACTCTTCGAAACTTCCCAGGTCACGTCAGCAAAGCCACTGACTCCCAAATCCTGTTGTTTGGCGTAGATTCCGATTGTTTTACACTCTATTTCCCAGAGATATTCAGACGTCGAAATTTAGTCTAATAGTAAAGGTGAGACCACAGAGCTCATGGGGTCCCCCTTTTGCAAAACGGGGTTTCTACATCTCTTCGAAACTTCCCGAGTCACGTCAGGAAAGGCCAGAAGCTCTCAAATCGTGCTGTTTGGTGTTGATTCGGATTAGTTGGGCTCGATTTGCCGGAGAATTTAAGAGCCTCTTGCCTTTCCTGATATGATCAGGGAAGTTTCGAATAGTTGAAGGAAGAGATCTAAAAGGAAGAGATTTAATAACCATAAGAGTTCGATTAACAGATACGGTGAAGGACAGGCGGGTATTTTGGGGGAACATTTATATGCACATTTTTTGGAAGAAGGACATTTGGGTTTATAGGATTTGGAAGTTCAAATAATAGATGTTACTGATTAGAGACCCAACGAAAAGGGAAAGCTTTAGGACGGAGAAAATGAATAGTTTAATTCCTTTTAGGCTTAATGTAAGATGACTTCTGTAAAGGTTTATGACGACTCCCGTTGTTGATGGTAGATATTTGAAGAAGGAGTTGTGCCCTGAAATATTGTTTTTTATAGGGTTTTCAATAAACTCAATTTTTGAAGAATTGAATGTGTGTGTATGTGTGTGTCTGTTTCTGTGTGTCTATGTGTGTTGGAAACGTGTGAGCTTGCAGGTATGAATGATAGATGAACGTTTGTCAATCCCTTACCTCAGAAAAACGATATCTGAGCTTCAGGTGGGGATCGAATGCGTAACCTTCTGATGACCGGCGAGACGCTCTTACCATCGAGCTACCAAATCACAGATGGTTAGCTAAGGTGCAAGTTTCGACCTATGTGCGACCTCAGCGGAAGCCACGATATGTTAATGTCATAAAACTCATTAATAACTCATAAAGAATCAGTAGTTGCAAATGTAATACAACCACTACTGCTTTCGATTAAATTTTAGTGCTATTTTCTCGACTAAAATCGTGGGAATTTTCTCCACTTTTCAAGAACACGGATGTTTACATGCACTCATTTCATAAGTTGTTTTTAATATTCGCGTCCGTGTTGTAACGAAATTAATACATGCAAATATGGATGATGCGCGGTCAGGTAGAGGCATAATGATTGGAGACGTTCTCTGACCAAAATTATATTTTATTTCGACGAGCTTTCGGTCACTAGACTGTGGTCTTCGACAGGTACACGACTATAGAAAATTGCAAGCTTATATATTATTCTAATGAGATGATATCACCGATAAAGAACTTAAGTTATTTACATGAAACAGATTAGATAGTAATAAGGAAAACATTGGAATCATGGTACACGGAAACAACAAAAGACGCTGACAACAATGCAATACCATTACCTAAACAATACACTCAGCTAACAAAGAAACGCTGCCGCCGCTAATTACTATCTAATCTGTTTCATGTAAATAACTTAAGTTCTTTATCGGTGATATGATCCCATTAGAATAATATATAAGCTTGCAATTTTCTATAGCCGTGTACCTGTCGAAGACCGCAGTCTAGTGGCCGAAAGCTCGTCGAAATAAAATATAATTTTGGTCAGAGAACGTCTCCGAAATTAATACAATTACTTGCCTTCGGCTTATGCTTGTATATTTGATCCAACACGGCCGCTTATGTTGTAAACATTACTTATTAATGCAAATGGTTAGAGCGTCTCACTGGTCACTAGAAGGTTGCGCATTCGATCCCCGTCTGGGGCTCAGAAATGTTTTATCTGAGGTAAGAGCTTGACAAACGTTCATCTGTCGTTCATGAAGTAACGCGGTTGCGCACGATTACTTACTTCAAACTGTCAGGTTCCAGGGTCCCTCGGTTTATTGGCATAGGGCTGACAAAATTTCCCGCGCCGCTCACAAAATATTCCACTGAAGAATTTTCTGGTTTTATTTGCTACAAAATATAAGCAAAACAGGCGATATTGAGAGTTGTCGTGTTCATCTCTTCAAATGACGTTTCCTCGTTCAATACTGTTCCCTTTCATTGGTATTTAACTCCCACTACATACGTCAAACAAAAAACACTCATACATTTGAAAATTCTGGCAATTTGAAAAAGCATTTTCTGTTAACTTTTAGGAAGTTCATCAGGAGAGGAGCACTGCGAGGTGTGTAGTTCCAGATATCTCAAGGGAATGCACGAAATGTGAAGCCCGTAGATCACGTTAGGTTTTCTCAGTGTATGCCAGACACTGCGAGTATCTATATTCAGCATCCATCGAAATTAAACATCTACGTTAAGTTTGTTCAAAGCAAAACGAGGTTTAGTTACACTCAATCAAGCATTTCCACGAATTAACTTCTTTACACCTTGAATATAATGGATCCTTAAAACTCACTCACTGCTTATCACGAAATGTTCTCGTTTGGAACCAACCTGTTCACAAGGGCGCAACCAGGAATTTGGAACGACAGAGGTCGGAGGGAACTATCAACGCAACGCCGACAAAATTTTGATACGTTCGAGTGAAGTAAACCTACGTGGCTTTGGAGTAAGAGAGCAAAAAACTGGTACACATAAAACATCTCACAAAAAGGTCAGGAGTCGCCATCTACCCCCCGCCCAACCTCCAGTTGTGCCCCTGGTTCAGGAAGCCATAAACGTTGACCTAAGAAGCCTTTTGAAAAGTTAACGCCTGCGTGCATTCAATACGACCGTGTACATGACAAGATATCGCGGTACAGGAAATAGAAGTTTCTAAGTTGATCACACAGACCATTGACGGGTACCGAAAAAACGGCCACTCTTACCATTTATATACAATACAATACAATACTTTATTGATCTCTCCCCAAAGGGGTTTTTCAGAGTCAATTTACAATCATAACATTAAATATGCATTTAATAAATTACATAAAATTTAAAATGTCGGTATAATTAAAATGAGGTTTCGCTAAGATTCTAAGCAAATATCTAAAAGACATCTTCTAAGTTTACGTTTAAAAATGGTTATCGACGCACTTTGTTTGATGTTCTCAGGAAGGTCGTTCTTTGATCAGTTGTGCTTTTATAAAGCGGAATGTTCAGAGATCGTGAGTTTCGGGTACAACGTCCACTTATACTGCCGCTCTTCACAAGTTGCCGAGATAAATAAGGTGCTGTGCCATTCATACATTTATAAGTCATAACTGCGTCACAACAGAAGAGATACGACTTAACGGGAATCCAACGTAGTTCGTGTAACAATGGAGTAATACGATCAAATTTCTTTGAATTATTAATGATTCGGGCTGCAAAGTTCTGAACAGCTTGAAGTTTGCAAATGTTACTGGTATTAGTGTTGGACCACACAGTTGAACAATAATTGGTTAATATAGGTTAACTTCAATACTCAATTTTTGTAACTTTTACGTACAAATATATTTTCAGTTTTTTTTTATGATCTTGTAAATAGTTTCTGAAAAGCCCTTCTAGGGAGAAATCTATTAAAATATCATATCATATCATATCATCATAGTACATTTTGCTAAATACTAAACTTCGAATAACTTTAATGAGTAAATCTTTATTCAAAACATGTTTTACGCGGTTAATCTGTGCCAGACTTGCCAAACAAGAGGAAACAGTCTTGACAATATGATGATTAAAAGTGAGATTTAGGTCAAGGATTACTTCAAGGTCTTTAGCTGATTGAACTGGTGTAAGTTATTTGTCCAAGAAAGAAAGACAAAAATCGGGGATTTTCGAGACCATCTGGCCACTGCCTAAAAGTAAAAGTTTTCTTTGACGCGGTGAGAAGCAGGCGGTTATCAAAACACCAGTCACGAATCCTAATAAGATCGTTGTTCATCTTGGTTACCACAGAATCGAGTAGTTGAATAGGAAAAGTTACAAAGAGCTTATTGTCATCCATGTAGATCCTTGACAAACAGCTTTGACGCACTGAAGGTAAATCGTTAATATAAATGTTAAAAATAGGCCCGAGGATACTGCCTTGGGGAATGCCACAATGCACCACTAGTTTATCAGAAACCACGGAGTTAATATCGTTCGAAAAGACAACTAGAAAACCAACTTAAAACCACCCAGGCTAGAGGATCGTTGGTTCTCCTAGCTAATTTATGCCAGCGGTCTCTAGTTCTCATGAGTCCTCGTATTTCGTCTGTCACAAATGGATTAGGGCGATTACGAACCTTAACCTTTCTAAAAGGCGCGTGGTTAATAAGTATTTCATCAAGGAGCAAGTTGAAAGCGCCCAGGCTGTCCTCGACATCGTCAGAACACTTTACGACCAACCAAGGAACCTGGGACAGGTCTCTCAAGAAGGCTTCGGGATTATAGTGTTTAAAACTTCTTGTGGTGACGTATACTGATTTAGGACGATATTTCTTCACCTTCAAGGTTGCAAAAATTAAGTCGTGATCACTAATAGAAACAGGAATAACCCTAGTTTCTATCACTAAATTTCGGTTCGAAGCAAATAAAACGTCTATTAAAGTTTCCGAAGTTTCGGTTACCTTCGTCGGTTGGTTTATTAACTGTATACAAGTTGAAAGACGAACAGAAGTTCATTAAAGCTTGACACGCTGGGTCATTTGCGTTGGGAACGTTACAATTCAGGTCTCCCAGGATGTAAATAGGCTTGTTAAAAGAAAGTGCTGCGACTAAATTGTTGCTTGAATCCACGTCGAAGCAACTAACAAAAGTGGTCGGCGGCCTGTAAACCATACAGATCAAAAATTATTCGAAGTTTCTGACCTGGATTTTTACCCATAACATGTGTAGATCAGATTCAGAAATGAAGGATAGGTCATGTAGGCGTTCGACTTTAAAATCTTGTTTGACGAAGACACGAACTCCTCCCCCAGTTCGAGTGTCGCGATCAAGACGGTAGATATAAAAACCGGGGAATTCTACTTCTACATCCAAAATTGTGCTGTCCAGCCATGTTTCACTGACTGTGAAAACGTCCAGTTTATTTCCAATTACAGCTTCCTTCGCTAAAATATAATGCTCTCTGTTCGTTGAACAACGAATATTTAAATGAGCGATATTAATGTTTGATAAATTCTGTTGACTTCGGTAATTTCGTCTACTTGAATTAATGGAATTTGAAGTTGAAATGAAAACAGGTCCCGGGTTTGGGGAAATAAATCCACTAATTACCAGTCGCACAAGTTGGAAGCACGAAGTAGAATTTGCGTAGCGATTAATCGTAGAAGCGAAGTAGCCATTACCACGAGGCCGAGCAAACCAAACATGGCGAACGTTTTCCCTCGCTGGCTTCATGTTAGTAAACTGCCAGGCGTTCGCTCTGGTATCCTGGTCATTTCCAAATTCAGCTACTGAAACTTCCAAGGTTTGGCTGGCTCCAAATCCTTCCAACTGGGAAGCGCTTAGCAGTAGAAACAGCACAAATAGATGCTTGCCCCTGGGCGCCATTGTGTGATGATGTGATGATGTAATTAATGCAATGAAACATAGGAAGGTTAAGTTTGAAAAACATTAAGGCAAGTAGACAACTCTTATTTAATCAATTCTGAGTTACATGTCAAATGTTCTTCAGCTATTACGAAAGCTATCTTAAGTTTGCAAAGCATTGAAGTGAAATAAACAGTCGCCATTTTTTCGGTAACGTCAACTGATGCTTCACAACTATGTGAAGTGTTGGACACTCGACGATGAGAAGCAGCCGTGATTTTAAAACGTTTTCATGCCTACCTGACATAGGCTGTTTGTCGTATCACGAAAATGTGGCTAGAAAACTATTTTCATTAAGCATGCCTTAGAATTGTAATGTTTTCACTTAACTTACCACCTTCGAATACGCTGAACACAATTCCGAAGAGTTCCCGATCTGCAGACCCGCAGTATTTTTGCAAATCTTTAATTTTCATCTCGTTCAATAAGCAGCCCAACATGTTCCGCCATCTTGAAATTGATTCTTCCAAGGCTTCTCATTAGATTCCATCGGCCTCAGTCCCCTTATTTCTCCCCAGTCTCCTCAATTCATGGCAGAGTTATGATTTGGACTGATGCGGTGCAATTTCAGACAATTTTGTTCAGGGTGAATATAATGTTTTTCCCCCGTGATTTCACTGTTTGATTTCCATCATGTCCGGTAGTATTATGTACTTCCCATGAAATATTATTCTAAACTTTTTTAACTATTAAGTCACATGGCATCTTGTTCGACCTTATATATAAAACTGCTGTACCGTCCAACTTTGTGCATATTTATTAGAAAGTTAGGCTGATTTCGGGGAGGCCAGAAAAAAGCTGCAAGAGAAAACCCTAAGTTGTAAAAAAAAAGTTGTGACAGGAAATTTTGGTAGGGACAATGGTAATAAGCTGACTCCCTGCACGGAGACACCAGTATTTGACATTTTTACGAGTAAACATATTTTAACACTGAGGAGTACAACACAAACCAAGCCCTTGGTAATTGTCGCTATAATGCGACAAGCGCTTTAAGTTACTCGTTCATTATACAATTCTATTACGTACATAGAACAGTTCCTGCGGAGTAAGAACACGTGATGATTCACTTGTTAAAAACTTTCACGACAGCTGTGCGCAATAAAATTTATTGTCTGCACAAATGCCGGTCTTTACACGTATAAAAACCAGTGGCTATACGTAAGACATAACTTCTACCTGAATACATCCCGATTTGTGCGCATTAAAATTGTAAAACAATGCCGTTCGTCCATCAATGTCATTCACACGTGATGACAACATTGTTAACGCGTGGTTCCCTCAACAATTCTGGTACAACTTACGAGAATTTCACCTGGGTACATAGTTCGGCCATGACCCTCATCGGACATCACGTAAGCGACCAAGAGCACACTGTGTGGCTATCATATTACTTGCACTGCTCCCTACAATACACTGTTGATCCCTATGGTGCACTACTGATCCCTACGGTGCACAAGTCCCTAGTGTAATACATTAACCATCTCTTGATAATAAGCTCGGCATCTTACGTTGAAGGAGTCTTCCTGACATAGTCACTAAGCGACGTGATTGGATCTCCAGAATTCGTCGGTGAAGATATTCTGGGACGAGTTAGACCAGGACTAGGGACAAGCTTTCCGGGTTCTTTCCCCTGGGAGCTGTTGGACGTGGGGACTTTCTTTGGGTCGTCATTAGTCTTTGATATCTGTTGCCCACAAACACGATGATGGTTTTCCCAGTCTTTGTGTTGGCAGAAGGAGCCACAGTAACGGGCCAGATTGCAACCACTGCAAGTTTCGCTTGCCTTGCGACCACAATTCCAACAGTTCTATGGAAGTAAAAAGGAACGTTACTTTACGAAGTTGGCAAAGGTGAAGGCGATTAACACTAAACTGTCATGAAATACACTTTTCCTTTACATTATGTTTCCTTGGGTTATAGATCAGGAGTCGAACTTAATTTTTTAGTTCACTAGCAAAGTTTCACTGGTAAGATTTTTTCCCACTCGCAAAACTGGTAAGCTTACTAGCTATCCTCTAATACATTCGTTTTCCCTTTGAAGACTAAAATAATGAATGTGAAGAATTGATGTGTTAGTGAGCTTAAAAGGTAGAGTGAAATTTATTCACTTCTGTCACGGTGCTCGAAGGAAACGCGATTGCGCAGATAAAGTGCACATAGGTTCTATATAAAACCGCTGGTCAGTGGATAACGCGTCAAACCTGTTTCTTCCCTCCCTCAAGTGATTTCCGATGCGCGCGTACTTTCTTCAGTTTCGCCACGAAATTCTCCTAGAACGTTTCCTTTTCACTCGAAATTCTAATAGAGAAATGTTTACTCGAAAATGCTTGCTAGAGGACACTTTTTATTCGCAACTTCCAAAAGCCACTCGCATTTTGCGAGTGTTAATATCGAGCCTTGTAGATGAACGTTCGTCAAGCCCTAACCTCAGAAATCGTTTCTTTTCTGAGGTTAGGGCTTGACGAACGTTCATCTATCATCCAAGATATCTCAAAGCCACCACATTTCCGACATACATCGCATCATATTTACTTGTTTGTCTATCTGTTTTAACACCACAATCCTTACTGTGTATAGGTACAGTTGAAGACCTATTCTTTCACCCCTTTTAAAAAGACCTTGTTTACATACCTCACTTGAATCTGACTGTCGGTTGATCATGGACAAAGTTTCCTCAATCGCCTGACGCCGAGCTTCCATCACTGCTTTATCAATCTTGCTTTGCGTTTGCCCCACTGCCTCGTTAGCTTTCTCCTCGGCTGCCCTCACGGCTTTCTGTAGCTCCACCACCGCCTGTCTCTTCACGTCACTCACCGCCTCCTCTGCACGCCGTTTCACATCGGACACTCGGTCTTCCGTTTGTTTCATAGTTTTTGACATCAGGTCATCTAGGTTGGAGAACAAACCTCGCAATCGTTATTAAAATATTAACCTTACTAGAATAAAAGGTAGCAACTAAGTTACATAAATGAATTTGAGAAGGAAAAAAGAAAGAAAAAGAACTGGTTGGTAACGAGACAGAATCTCAAGGAAGAACAGCGTTTACACAAAATTCACATATATACATGCATATATATATATATATACACATACACATGTACACACATACACATGTACACACATACACATGTACACATATCCATACATATAAATATAAATATACATACTTACATCACATTGATCTGTGATACATATATATATATATATATGCATATATAAATAGATAAAATGTTACTAAAGAATGTTCGTTGTTACTATTAGTTTCACGCACGTAGACGATCTTCAGACAACGTCTACGCGCGGGAAACTAATAGTAACAACGAACATTCTTTAGTAACATTTTATCTATTTTGCTCTATCTTCCAGGATATTGAGCACTTTCAGAATCGTTGATAAATCATTTGACTATATATATATATATATATATATATATATATATATATAATATAATATTTAAAAACCGGGCAGAAGTGCTTTATCGGGATTTTAGATCCGATAAAGCACGTACTGCGAGTTTTTTAGATGTCTTCTTAAATGAACCTCCGAATATGCTAATTCGCGAAGAAAGTTTGTAAATTTATGTTTTCCTAAGCCGTAAAAATGAACTTCCTCTTCACATATAAAGTAACATGTGTCTTTATCACATATAAAGACTCGACACGGTTATGATTTTCTTTTGTCTTTTCCTCATGAATTTTTAATGAATTTTAGAAATATATATATATATATATATAATTATCACAGATCAAACTTTAAAAATCTGAAATAAAATCAACGTTCCGGGGCAAGCCCCTTTTATCAAGATGTGACATGATATACAAATATTTTTTATATGTCTGAGCTCGCTATCCGGTCCGTACGCAAAATGACGCACGCTGATTGGCTGCCTAGCCATGCAATAAGTCTTTCGTACAAACCGGCTAGTTTTGGCGGGAAAATTTCCGAGTTGATTTGAAGAAAAACAAGCCAGAGTCAGGTACGTTTTACAAAAGATTTATAAAAACAAACTACGGAAAAAGAAGTTGAACGTTCTCAATGATAATGTTAAGCAGTAAACTAGATGAATAGATGCAAAATGCCACGAAGAAATAGGTAAAGACAAGCAAGTAAACCTAAGTCGCTAACTCACAAATACAAAGCTTCGTTAAAAGCGATGAAGAAAGGTGCTAAAAACCATATAATAAATTCCTTATTAACCTCGTTTGTTCTGTCTGCACTGGAAAGTACTTGCCCTCGGTGTTTTCCGCACAGACCTCGCTCCTTCGTCGCTCGGTCTGTACGAAAACCTCAGGCAAATACTTTCCCGTACAGACCTCACACTCGGTTAATAAGTAATCAATATATATATATATAGGACGTCTTCCCTCGAGGAATAAAATCGTCTGGAGTTAGCAAGTGTAAAAAAAACCAGAAAACTAATCCAGCCGGACGGAGTTAAGCCGAGTGAATGTTGGGTTTCCCCTCACTCTGCCCGTCCAGAGTCACAACAATAACCTAAATGTTGTAGTTTCCTGTCACTCACTTGCACGTCTCTTCACTTCCTGTTCCGCCTCTTCTGCAGTTTTTCGTGCCCATGCCATCAGCTCCTCTCGGTCTTGAGCCGTGCGCTGTTGAAGAACTGTAATAGCTCGCTTGGTCTTCTCAACCATTCCCAGGATGCACTGAAGCATCTAATAAAAAAACAAGGGGAATAACTTTAGATTCCCTGACATGGAACCATATTGATAACTACGAGCATCACAAGATGGCTGGATGCCCGTGGGGAATTACTACCTCGGGTTTTCGTGGTGACGATACTATATTTGCCAAACTGGCATTCTATAGCACGGATGGATTCTCCTCTTCAGTGGTTACATCAGCGTCAACTGTCTCTCGTATCAACCTTCAATATTTGTTACGAACGTCATTTTTACACAGGGCTTTTTTTGATCCTTAGTTTTATATTGACGAACTCCTGCTCGTCAGAGTGATGAGCTAAACAAACTGACAAACTGACAGACAGACGCAGGCACATCCAGACCCTAAAAAACTGATATAGAAACAACAATATCGTATCCTTCCCATCGTGCCTTCGCAGCTTGGAGGTTTATGACAAGAATGATAAACGATAGGGCATCTCTAGTTGGCTATGATCCTAAAATTGCGATGCGGTTTTGGACGTTTTGACAATCTTGAACCTCCACGTACCGTTTCTACATGTCTCCAGTCGTCTACGTCGCTAGGAATCTTGGGATCACCGAACGGTTCGTGAGTAGCGGGCTCTCCATCACGTGGCATACCACCTTGAAAGTAATTATGGTTTTGGATAGTTTAAGATAAAATGAGTAAGTAGTACAGACCTAAAAGTCAAATAGAAATAACCCCTGGGATCGTGTGGTCTCCTAACTACGAACTGAGGTTAACCTGAGTGGAACACTGTTTTCCCAAGACCAGCCAATCACAGTGACCGTTTACCTGAGTACAACATTCCTTTCCTACGAGCAGCCAATCACAACGTCTGATCTGCCAATCACCCCTTGGTTCCCAAAAAGTCGAGAATTTCCTGCAGGATTTCCACGAGCAGAAATTCGCTCCGGGATTTGAGGTGTCGGACGACTGGCATAGATGAAACAATATGGGGGAAAATATTTGCGCTTTGGCATGCTGCGGCTCGTAAGGAGGAACGCGGATTGAAGACACATTAATGGTCCGTTTACACGTGTGATTGTCATCCTGGTGTATGCAATAAACCACTGACAGTCTACGCTGCAAGATATTCTCATAAGATTCGCTGTAGTTTGTCCTCGATGCTCTCGTCAGTTAAACACATACTCCAAAATGTCAATCGCAAGGCACAAAGTCGCAAGTGTAAGCAGTCCTTTAGGAATAATTTACTGTATTCATTAATTTGAATGACGCTACCATTAATTATCATCATTATTCATTAACTTTTTTCTTGACATTCCTGCCAGTTTAACACATACTTAAAGATGCCAATCGTAAGACACAAAATTGCCATTACAACAGCCCTTAAGAGCAATAGGGAGGACGGGCGAGACGGATACGGGTCTTGGGAGTGGATACAGGAACTATACAGTCAAGTCCGATTTCACAGTTATTTATCGTCTACAAAACTTACCATGACCAAAGCTAAACTCTGTACTCGGACGCTGTCCAGATTTATGAAAAGCCGCCGGTTCAATGCTGCTACTTGAACCTGTAAGAGACGTAGAAAGGAGGGGTAAAAAAAAATCAGGAAATATCTGAACGAAGGAGGAGATACAACAGAAAAAGGAGGCTGAGAGGAAATATTCGTGAAATTAATTTGGGAAGAGGAGAGGCGAAAGGAAATGGATTAAAAAGGTGAGGCAAAAAGGACCAGACCACAGAGAGGTGAAAATGAAAGGAACGGCATGGCAAAGAAATGGATCAAAGCTGATAAGAACCAGAAGTAAATGAAGGAAAACTGACGGACTACCAGCAAGAAGAAACTAAAAGGAAAGGAGAGCTAAGGATAAGAAAATATAAAAAAAAAATAAAATATGGAAAATGTGATAAAGAGAAGCAAAAAATAAGACAAGGTGAAAACAAGCAAAAGAAAAACAAAAAATGACAAACGAAGAAGAGGACAAAGCACCAGAAAGGAAGCTGAAAAAAGGTAGAGACAAATAAATACATGTACGCGAAAGAAAAAAGGAATGGGACGAGAAGAGATGAGAAAAGAAGAGCTAGGAAACCTAAAGCAGGTTCATTTGAACTTACTTAAACAAGGTCTTTTAGCTGGAGTAAGTTTCTCAATCGAATCCATAACCTAGAAGATTACGTAGAAAGAAAAAAACAAACTTAAACCGAACAAATAAGTATCAATTCATCATTTTGTACGAGATGAACTCAATAAAAATGTACATAATGAAAATGCTGCCTCTATCAAGGGTTTCCTCACACACAGCATCCTTACCGAAGCAAAGTCACTTCCGCCATTCTCTTTTGGTCTAGAAAAAACACATATAAATTTCTATTGTGAACAGTAAATATGAAAAGGCACATATAACGTTTATTGAAGGACTGCAAAAGAACTCCAGACGAGTGCATGTAAATGCCAACAACTCACGAACTAAGAATGTTTAAAGCATTTCAATATTTGATTCAAGCACACTGCATCAAGTCAACCGTTGCGGATGAGGTTGGATTTCAAAATGAAAATACATCATGGCAACATTCAAGGCTTTACAACTTTTCAGATATTCAAGTTTCATCTTATAAAGGCCTTTGCGATAAAACAGTTATAAAACCTGCTACAGTAGCTACCCGTGCTGTAATATTGATACTGCTATATTATAGCATGGATGTCACAGTATGGCTTAGTGTTGCCATGACTTGACATTCTACCACGTGGGATAAAACAACCAATCAGAACTCACTACACATTATCATCAACTGTAAAGATCAAAAAAAGGGGATCCGGCCCACAGTACGGACTTTTTCATAATGGTCGACATGGTTCAAGTTTAAATGTAAATATGAACTTTATCCACGACACGTTTACTTGTTTTCATGAAAATCTGGCTTCAGAAATTCCTGTTGTGCATCATTGAAATATCACAAAACTGACTTCACTCTGGTTGGCTCACACCCTTTCACTATCCAGTTGACATTAGTTGACGACATGTTTAATGGTGTTCACCGACTGACAACGAGCCTAACATTCCTTTCTAAGTAGTTTGAAGAAGACGGTTGTGAACACTTGAAAACTTAAAATCTTCAGTCGGGTTCCGAAAGTACAACTGTGCCCGGACAATACTCCGAAAATTCAACGGCTTTGTTTGCAAAGCTTTTTTCTCCAAAAATCTTCAAAAAATAATCAATATTTGTCTGTTCATATACAATACAACGGTAACTCCGAACAAGGAAAACTTTTTTTTTTATATTCGACGTTTCGACTAACTTTTAGTCATCTTCATCCTGTTAACAATATAAATGAAAAAATTTCTCGATTTTGATTGTCTAAGAACAGTGCAATTTCGACTGATAGACTTTGAAAAACCCACTTGTATGTGTGTGTTTTGGAAACTGCAGTCCAAACCCTGCTATTTCCTTAACTAATCTTATGATGTATGTATCTTAACTGATTAAAAGGTGACCATGCACACCACCGGGCGAATAAAATAAGACTTACTTTGATATCATAGCAAAAACATTACTAAATTTTCAAAATATACGTCGTACATTTTTTTCCACGCCTACTCACTTTAACGTCAAGGACAAATACAGTATTGACAGTAGATAAGCAAAGAGGCAGCAATGGGTGAATTTCTCACGTCTCTTGTCACTAGTTTTATTGGAATGTCAAGTAAAACTTTGAAGGCGGGATACTTCAGATTCAATCAACCAGAACCTTGTAGCGGATTAGTGTCAAAACATACAGAACCCAGGTTAAATAAATACGATCTTTGTTTGATTAAACAATTTGGGGTGTGAAAACTGCATCAGAGTTCTGTGTAGTGTTAAAATTATGTGGAGGCAAAAGGTTTTGAGCTCTAAACTGGCAACTAATTTCCTCAAACATCCTTTATCAGACAGTTCTTTGAACACTTCAAAAGCAGCTTAGACTCAGCGGCTCCCATCCAACTCACCCCACACCAATGACAACCGGATTTGAATTAAACTAATCCAGCACAACTGCTTCTCACCGACGCCTAGTTCAAATATACCATTACACGCGATTTCACTGTTTTACTGTCGTTTAGAATTTCAGTTAATTTAAAATCCACTTCCTCATCTCATTTGTGTACGTCAAACAGTATCCACTGATTCCCTCTGGCTAATGTCCGACAATTTTAGCCAGGAAAGGGTGAAATTTGGTCTACAACAGGTCAAATTCGGTTTTTGTGAGCAATGACATTCCTGGTCCATCTCGCAAAACGTGCTTCAAGTACGGTAGATTTACGGTAGACTTACGGTAGATCTACTCAGCCTCAAAATGTGATCGGTTTAAGTATATTACTTAATATGTCATCACATCAAACCAAATTAGACCCCTGAAATGAAAGCTATTTAACACTTCTTGTCTGGAAAAATCATATTTCTTTTACGTGAGAGACGAAAAATGGATCTATGTAATTGTTTAAGTTTTCTTATCACTTTCCATACAGGAAGGGAAGCTTAAATGAAAAATAAAATGCAACAGGTTGGGAATGTGGCAGCATGGCAATATATCCAATGATGGATGAATGTTCATAAAGCTCTAATCTCAGAAAAAACTATTTCTGAGCCCCAGACAAGAATTGAGCCCACAACCTTCTGGTGACTGGTGAGACACTTTAACCACTGAGCTACCAAGACTCAGATGGCAAGCTAAGGAACAAAGTATGACATATTCTTGCATTGAATATCATCATTGACGTATCATAGTGGCTGCATAAGCAGCACATATGTCAAACTTGCACCTAAGCTCACCATCTGAGTCTTGGTAGCTTAATGGTCAGAGCATCTCACCCACCATCAAAAGGTTGCACGTTTGACTCCAAATTGAGGCTTAGAAATCCTTTTTCTGAGATTAAAGCTTCATGAACATTCAACTGTTATCCAAAAGGAAAAACAAAAACATTAGTGGCTCAGTTATTGCTATGGTACAGCCACTTACTTTTTATTGCCGTCATCGTTACTGTGTAAAAGCTAGATTGGACAGAGCAATTTAAATTTCTATGTTGCCACTACAACCACAGAACTCCCAGTTGTATGGCAAATTTAGGTGTGGTTTTCTTCAGTGTCATAAATGCATTGCATTCAGTCACTTAAAATTGGGTCATCCTCTGAAACAGTTTACCTTAAATGTTCAAACAGTTTCACTGAGCTCTTTGTAAGTTTACTTCTGTAGACTAACAGTACGATGAAAATCTGAAGGGATAATCAGATTGTTTGAACTGCATCTAAGGTTAGGATATTTGAATGGATACAAAACAAGATATGATTCTATTTAACTGAAGTTCTTCCTGGTATTTTCTGACACCTTTTACCCTTCATTGTGGACATTTTCTCATGTGAAATGGATGTGGGTACTCTTCATGTGTGGGTAATAGATCAACAGAAAATTTTTTGTGTAAAACTGAGCAACTGCTGGTAATATGCTAGGGAGGTAATCATTTGGAAAATTCAGTAGTGCAAAGCAGATAGTTAGCCATTTTACCTTGAGGAGTCACTTGGTTTTCTTTTCCCATTTTCATTGAATTCTCCACCATTCACTTCACTTTGTTCACCAGCAGATGGCTCACGTTCTTCTAAAAGCTGAACATTTTGGCTGTTGAAGTATTGATGTGGGGTCTGTTTAGCCATTTGGGCACATTGAAGTAATTCTCTTTGAAGCAAGGGTAAATTTGCCTGCAATTGTGAACAATAACAGGAGTTAAATGCTGTCATAAGCTATAGCTGAGAAGTTGTACTAATCATGTACATATAACGTCTGGACAACTTTCTTTATTAGTATTTAAAAGACCAAGCAACAGTGCAAGTTTTTATGCAAATTTTTCCTTTAGGTTAACTAATATAGCCCATGACTGACTGATACCTTTAGTGACTTCTAGTCATCATTGAAAAGGTATGACAAGTTACAATGATAATCAAAGCACTTTTAAAGCATAAATCCTTCCATGTTGAGCTATTTTAAACTGCTAAAACTGATTAGTTTACTGCCCATTTGTCTTAAAAAAAGAGAAACCCAAACTTTTGACCACTATTACTAAATCCTTCTCAAACAGAGCCAAACCTTTGCTTAGATTCATTACTACTTCTTTCCAGTCTATGAATTAGTGCATACCTTCAGAAAAGGAATGACGAATGGACGCAGTGGGAAGTTTGTTGCTTCTTGCAACTGCTGATGAAATTCTTCAATAGACACTGTAGAATTCTAGGAAGAGTACAAAGAACAAAGTACAGTCAATAACATGGGGTTTCTTGGTGCAATCATTACAACATAAACCACTTCCACAACTGATTCCTTTTCAGAGTCTACACTGAAAAGTTTGATTTTCATTTTTACTCTATAACTTACCACTTTCAGTGTATGGTTAATATTTATTCATTTGTTTACCTCTTTCCAGCCCAGAGATCTCATTTGGACAAGGTCAGCCAGAGGAAAATAACAGAAACTTTGTTTTGACAGAAATGAGTTAGCAAGGATGGGCTTAACTCTATTCTGTTGAGAGGTCACCCATGGGTGGGGAAAGATGTCTGGAGTTACTCAGAACAAAACAGAAGTATTTCTCTGGAGTAGAAATGAGAGGTGAAAAAACAAAAATCCATAACATTTCTAGACATTTTATATCAGCTTACCACCAGGTTCAACACCAAGCCACGTACTCGTTCACCAATTTCTGGAGAAATGTCAGAACCAAACTGTTGTAATGTTGTGAGGAAGCGCTTAAGTTTGCTTAGTTGCCTGGCCCCACAAGCTGGGGGCAATTGATTTACACCATTCCCAACTGTGGGAGGTGATGAATTGCCCAATGGACTAAGATGGGATCCATTCACATGAGGTGATGTTGAACTGGCAGACAGAGCATCAGCAGCTTGGGTCATACCAATCGAGGCACTTGATGTTACTGGAGAGGATGACTGTCTTTGAGCTGACTGAG
Source organism: Heliopora coerulea (assembly GCA_030142905.1). Taxonomy (NCBI): domain Eukaryota; kingdom Metazoa; phylum Cnidaria; class Anthozoa; order Scleralcyonacea; family Helioporidae; genus Heliopora; species Heliopora coerulea. Next base: position 151,242 of record JASJOG010000101.1, on the reverse strand, counting down.
CTGTTCCATCATTTGGGGAATCTGGCATTCTTGGATCATGAGCTTCTAGTAAAAAAAATACATATACCATTATGAATGTTTTAACTCAGCAGCACAACAAGCATTTCTTGTAACTGTGGGAAAACATTGAGTTAAATGGCAAATTTTTTTGTGAGTGGAAGGACTTGCATTGACACTCAATTGTAGTTCAGGTGCCTAGCCAGCAACATATATACTAATGCTGGACCTTATCACCAATGTCTAACCTTAATAGAATAAACTTAATGCCTCAGTCTAGCAATTAGCTAGGCATTAATGTTCTCACAGCTTGCCTTCCAAGTTCTAATGCAATTTTCTACTGGTACTACAATATGTTAACAGGTTTCAATTTGGTATCCATAATGCATTTCTATTTGCCATCATTATACACTGTGTGACACTTATATGCATAACACAAAGCTTCCTGATGCCTATCTTCCCATTTTTGATGACAAAGTAGAGTACCTAACATCATCTCTAACAAACTTAAGACAGAACACTCATAAATTATTCTAAAATAATGATGTTATGAAAGTTGAAATAACCTCTGGAAATAGCATGGTAACCATCAAATTGTAATTTTTTTCCAAGGGAGCATGCCTTGCATCAATATTTGGCTCACGTTTAATAGAACCAAACATTTGTTTCATAGGAATGTAGATGCAATATGTACCTTACAAAGAGCAGTGTTCCCTCAGGTAACATCAGAATAGTGGGTTGCTATGCTTACCCTTAAGAAAGTTTGTCTGCTATGCCATACTTTAACTCTGGACAGGCTGCAGTACCCTACTGATGGCTTGTCTACACTCCTTTGATCATTTAAGACTGCATTTCACAAGAAGAAAGTGCCCTTGACTTCACCAAAAGGCTCTTTTGTCTAACTTAGGTAAGGTGACCTTTTCCAGTCATGGAGGGATGTAGCAAAGCAATGAAGCAGAAGATAAAAATCCTATCGAATCAGCCCAAACGTTTTACGAGAACTTTGGTATGCAGGATTTAACATGGCAGTGTATTCAACACAAAATACATATATCCTTAATTCCAAACATCATATTCAAAAATACTAGGCAAAATAATTACTGGAAACTAGCCAGTAAACAAAGTCATTCAATTACTTCACAAGGGGAAACTACTGCACATTTTATTAATGCATTTCCTCATTAAAATGTTGTAAACCATTTTGACTTTTACTTGTAGATTTTAATATGTTCCTTGACACTTTCCAAATACCTTTCGCCAAAAGGAGACAAAGAGCTGGATGGATGATATCAACAAATATGTGCCATGATGTATTTCAATTGTAAAGTTAAACTGTAACACAACCAACTCTCAAAGTTCACCCTTCCAAAACATCACATTTCGTGCGAAAAATTAATAACGATGCCATAACAAAACCGTTACCACTAGTATAGTACATTGCACTTTGAAGTTCTCTGAAACACTGTTTACCAAATATGTTTCCACGTTTTTACAGTGTCAGCTCACGTCAATTTAAAAGAAATTTATCTCTGACAAGAAATGGTCTGTTTTCGCTCAGATGTCACCAATGTTTGTAGATTGCGAGGACAATAATCATGGCTTTTTCCTAATCTTCTTTTGATACTTGTTCACACCCATTTCTAAACAATCCTAGCAATTCGTAATTTTGCTAAGCATGCATTCTAACATCGATGACAAATTTTAGAAAAGACCAACCGGGCGAGTATAACCTCTCAAACAAAAACCCACAAAGAAACGAGTTTCCTCATTCGTAGGCGTAATGCCAATGAAGTTATCACTCAGAGCCAATATCAGATCCGTTATACTGGTCGAATTTCAAACGTAATGTCTAACGACTTATGAATGCTTGGCTAAAACCAAATCTGGTGTAACATACAAGTACTAAACAAAATAACACAAAAGCCTTTGGTGCAAAACTATTCCGACAGCGTCAACCAAACGAGAAAACAGATGTCCTCGGGAAAGTTAGCCCAGCTGCAACACAGCATGGCTTACACGGCAAGATAAACAACACAACCATTTCTCTGTTTCTAAGAAAAACTAACGCTAAGTCATTTTCAGTCACTGAGCGGAAAAGAAGCTTCGTTTTCCAAGCGTATGATCCAAGTGCATTCCTTCTTTTCGCGTCGCTGAACTCCCATACATAATTTATCACAACAAAGTTATGAAAGCCGTCAAACCCTGTCGTCTTTCTTGACACAGATCGCACCAACACGCGATTTCACGAAGAAAAGACTCTTCCGTACTTCCAGACATCGAATCCTTCCGAATGCTCCGTCATTGTCGATCGTGAGGTTGCGTAGAAAACGAGGACAATCACGAAAGAGCCTCTTCTCGGTTCTTTGCAAGACCAACTTCTCTCAATATACGTTCAATGCGTTCAAAGCGCAAGTTCTGCGGAGAAACACTTCGAACTGTCAGCGAGAAACAAGTTAGACTTTACCTGCAGTGACTGCTGGCATCACATTCGCTTGGTAACTCCGAAATAAACAAAGCTAGCGTCTGAAATTATCCCAAACAACGTTGCACTTCTCCACGAGTTACAAATTCACATACATGTCAAGCACACGTCACTCACACAACAAAGCTCTTGGTGACGTCACTTCTCCGCTTGATCACATGCTAAAACAACGTACGGCTCAGATGGACAATGTCCTTCAAATCTCAAAACAGTCGTATTAATTTAGCGTTAAATTAAATTCCCAATGACCAATTGTCTTCGGAGGCTGAAAACAAGTTGGGCTGAAACCGAAAAGAAATCACTTGTATAGACCAGAGAATTCATATCTCTGCAATTGGCCTTTGCGTCGGGATGGATTTTGTGTCGATTTATGTCTTCTCTAAAATAGGTTTAATAATTCTCAAAAAAAGTCGCTTAATTGACCAAAACAATCGATGTATCAGCAGTGAAAATTTAGGGTATTCTTTCGTAGGTCATGTAAGTACTGCATTTCGTAGAGCCTAACAGAGTTGGTGCCACTGTTCTGTACAGTAACTCTTCTAACAAAAATCACCACTTAAGCGAAATATGTTGCAGTGGGCTTGTTATTTTGCTTGTTACAGTCTTGAAAAAGGAAGCATTAAGAACGGAGATTGTAGTAAAAAAAAAACACCCCATATTTTCGTTTCAGTTCTGGAAATGTACAGAGGAATACCGTGAACCTTTTCTCTAAAACATTGAGTTTTGAAAGATGCTTCTTAAAAAATGATTTTCGCGGGTTTCATTTTGTCTTACTGCCATCAAACCGAAGGGCAGCTGCAATCGGTCACTTCACCTGCGCTTTAACGAAAGAGGAAGTGTTATAATCGCAAAGACACACTCGTTTTTCCCAAAAAGTCTGCATGAATAATTCACTGCCTATTCAGTTGCCAGGCAACTGTCTTTAATAACAGGGAAATGTTGGTTGGCCAGACGGCACTTTTACCCTTATAGGGCTTTTTTCTCGATACCACAAACTTCACCACTTTGTGAGAACTTGTGGTTACGAAATCAAACATAAACATTGGAAGAACCTGCATCTGCGCCCTTGCAACCAAATTAAAATTCTACTTCGCATTAATTTTTGACAGTGAAGAAAATGTGGTTTGACGGAAAAGACCAGAAAATTAAATTGCGTTTGTACTGAGAGTTCTTACAAATTCTTCCCAATCTTCTGCAGCGTAGCAAACTTGAAAATAAAGTTAACGATAGACTTGTCTTTTTGGACAGGCAGATATTTGAGTTATCGATTCGGCAAAAAAGGTCGGTTGTAAAGACAACTGATGGGCATGGATGTTAAGTGTATGTTATATTATCACAAAAGGGCCAAGAAATAGGCTTTTCAGGATAAATATTTAACAAGCTGCAGACCAGATGTTCCAGGGGAGACTCGCTGTGTCATTGGTCTTCTTCAAAATTGGCGCGAATATTTTACAGCTGGCCGTTCCATTATCGGGAGTACACATCTGCGTGCAAACATCAGCTAGCGCATAGCTGGTTTTGCAAGAATGGCCACTTCAAACGAGAACTCGAACTAAAGCCCCCAAAACAGGCCTAAATGCCGGGATTAAAAAAGATGCCATGGCGCAATATTCGCCAGTAGTTTTCCCAAGTCGAAATAACTAATTTGAATCAACCGACCTCCTCTGTCCAGTTTCCTTGTTAAAAAAAAAGTTGTTTTGCTTAGGCTAAAAAAAAAAACTGGCGGTGGAGTCAACTTCTGAGGCGAACAATTGCTTGCACAGAGTTAGTGACAGCGTTTTCGCATAGTTTTTCTTTGAATGGAGAAACAACAGAGCAAACACCGAGAGTCCTATAGTTAACTTACTGTACCTGGTGACTTGAGTAAGGGCATGTTCCTCTCTTCGAACGCAATGTTTCCTAACTTTGAACAGACGAGGCCAAACGCGAGTGATGCGAACAAGCGTAAGAAGCTGTGGCCACTTACGTGGGATGTTGCAAGAAGCAGAAGTAACACAAATAATGGGACTGGTTGAATATTGATAGCAAACACACCTGGACATCCGGGAACTTTCCCATCTGTAGCAGCTGCTTGGGCTATATTCTCTGCTTCCGTGATTATTTTCGGTGGATTATGCATGCGTGGCGACGCCTGCCTTGGCTAAATAAGGGCAGGAACGCTGTGCGTCCCGCCATATTTCGCGTTCTGTTTTCAAACACTCCCCTTTCCGTAAGATGTTCTTACAAAGTAAACATTGAATAAAAAGTACAAGAGGTAGAATAATGCTTGGTAAGAGTTGCCGAAGCAAGAATAACCTCTTATGATCACCCAATGTGCTTCATTTTGACTTTAACTGAGCTCCCACTCTGTCAGTGAAAGGCAGTAAGTTGGGTAGTTCCCGGGTATTTCTAAGAAAAAAAACCTGTGGGCTCTTCATCTGTAATATTAGGTAAATTATTCTTCCTCAGTTACCTCCATTTTAGGTTTCTCGTGAAATTTGTACAGTTGAAAAATTTAGAAGTTGATCTAGCACGTAACTTACATTTAGATTGAGCCAGATAATGGATGATATCAACTGGGCATCAATCGTCATGTCTATAGTCTATAACATTGTCTAAAATGAAGAGTTTTTTTTTTCTTTTTTTTTTTTTTCATTATAGCAGTTGCAACCGACATTCAGTGTGCGAGGTTATCGTTAATTTAACGTAAGCAATATGGAGACTGCAAAAACCATGCAAGAACTGTAATCGAGAACAGCCAGCCGAAAGTGAAATATCATGGTGGTAGCGTTCTTAGAAAAAACAAAACGAAACACATTATTGTCCTTCAGAATTTCTCGAAAATGACTTCGGAGAAGTTTGGAATAAGCAACAATTACTTATCTAGCTAGTCACGCATTCGTAAATTAAAAAGTACAAAACTTAATATGCCATTAATGAATTTTTGTTTTTAGCGATAACAATCTCAAAAATAAGCTTCGCTGTATTTGAGCAACGAGTTCATGTTTAAAGTAGCGAATCCAGATGTCTCAGACCAGGGAGTGGTCAACTCCGAGAACCGTTTCGTGTCTCTCCTAAGGTGTTCTAAAGTTTATTTTCTGTTATTTTTATTATTTGTTTTTGTTTTTTTTTTTGTCTTTGAGTATCTAAACAATTAGGATGGCACAATGGGAAGGTCCTTGGAGATATAATATTTTTAGAAATCATGTTTCGTTTAGTCAACCGCGAGTTAAGTTTCACCTGGCCTGGCTTAACGAGAACCGAAGTTCACACAAGCTTAAATCATCGGCGAACGCCTCAACATTCACGCGATGAACATAGTTTCCCAGTGCATCTTACTTGCAATGGATTCCACTGGCAGCCAAATGGCAACCAAAGGTAATGAAAAATGTAGAAAACTATAAAGATCTACAACCACTTCAACTTACCGAGAGCCGGTGTTAGGTGATGCGAAGCTCATTCTCATTTGACCTAATCTTACAAGAAGCTACAGAGGTTCGACGCCAGGTCAGTAGCCTTGAGACCATGCCCCGGCAGTAAAATATCGATCATTGTTGCTGGAGAAATGGACTGTTTCCAGCTGTTACTTCCTAGTTACCACAGCAAACACGTGTGTATGTGTTCACGTGCGTTAGAATGTGACACATAAAAGGACCTAGGTAACTTGTCCCTGAGTTTTGCCTCCGACTTCCCCAACTTTCAAAGATTGACCAACTCGTTCAAAATACAGTTTTCTTCAATCAATGTGGTACCTGTAAGTCTTAAAATATTGATTCAAAATCTATACACGGACTTATCACGATGAACGCATACATCCTAAAACTTCAGTTAGATTTAAATGATAAGTCTTCACTGTATGTGGCTAAAATATTGGCTAAATATAAGACAAAACAGATATCCGAAAAATAACATCTTGTGAACTCAAAATTCGAGTTAGAGCAAGACAAAAGTGAGACTGTAATATTTCGACTTTATTGCAAAGTCATCATCAGACAGAATGAATACAAAATTCATCATTCTGTCTGATGATGACTTTGCAATAAAGTTGAAATATTACAGTCTCACTTTTGTCTTGCTCTAACTCGAATTTTGAGTTCACAAGATGGTATTTTTCGGAATCTGTTTTCTCTTATATTTCTTGAAGTTGTCGGCTGGTTGTGGTTTCTGATATTGGCTAAACCAGCGCCTACTTGTAATCACTTAGCAAATGAAATTCATCCTCGTTCCCGGGGCATTTACGGATTGCGTGAGAGAAGAGACGAGCCCTGGGACATTATTTCATGGTCGGCACTAGAACGCAGTTTTTGTCGGCTGCCAGTTAATCTTATCTGTAAATCTCCAATTTTACACGTATACCGGTATGTATGTATGTATGTATGTATGTGTGTGTGTGTGTATGTATGTATGTATGTATGTTAGTATGTGTTTATATGTATACATATCTATTTTTGAGTCAAACGTTTAATATATATGTATGTATGTATATGAATATATATAACTATATATATACATATACATATACAGACATATACATAGACATATACATACACAGATACACATGCATACATACATGCACAACATACACACATACATATATACATACATACACACACACATACATACATACATACATATACACACATACACGGATATAATTGAAACATATTACACAACGTGTGCGTGAAACAGTATCATTGTTAAGCCCATTTCTGTTTATTATTGAACATCCTGGCATTTTGGATCCGGTATCTGCTGTTAAAAGTAATAGGAATAGGTGATATATATATATACAATATGTTACGTAAAAGTAACATATACGTATGGACATATAACATTACATATAACATTATGCATATATGTACATATATCTATCTATCTATCTATCTATATATATATATATATATATATATATATATATATATATATACTTGTGCGTATGTATATGTATATATATGTACGTATGTATGTATGTATATGTTTACAGGGTGAAAATTTTCTGCATCCAGTGTCTGTGTATGTATGCTTTTATATACAGATATATATACCTGATAACGTTACATGGTCCGGTGTTTTTGTGAATCTGCTACGCTATTGCGAGGCAAGTTTCACCAACCATTGCACCGAGGGACGTCTTTCCGTTGCACTAGAAACATACCGCCACTTTCTCAACCTCATCAATTGTTAACGACCCAGATGCACAAAATGTTGGTGGAAAATGAAAGAAATTGGTCTTTTTTCGAAGATAATAACTCGATATTTTGAAGAAGCCATTTCAGGACCTAAAAATCTTCAGAACTTCTTGAATTTCTTTCACGTAACACCAAGCTATTATGTATGTAGCCCGTCGACAACGATACGGTGAGCAACAACACCAAATTGGTCCATCCTTCAAGGCGTTTTTACCTATATAGCTGCGACAAATCTTCCACGAAATCAGTCCTTTGAATCTAAGGAACCTGCCTTAGATGATGTGACAACAGTTGCTCGTAACTCGCGACACTTTCCGGTTGTGGTAAATCGTCCGAACGGCCACCGACTCCAACTCGAGACCTGTGTCCTTTGCCTTCATGTACATCTCGATTTCGTCAACATCACTGCCTCGAAACACAACCTTGGGAATGTCACAACCGCCACAACTGTTGCTTTCACTGCAATCCATCAACGTCTCTGCGTTTGTGGAATAGTTTATATTCTCCTTGTCCGATGCGTTCTCGTTAGTCCCACCATCATCCACACAATTGCTTCTTTCAGATAACTTCATAATTCCATCTTTCATAATTTCGTTCACGTGTTCATCATCATCATTTGTAACTGTCCTGGGCAATGACTCACCATCGTTTAAGCTATCATTCCGAGATCCTTCATGATTTTTGGAATTTATGCCTGAACATTCCTCCGTTTTCTCAATTCCAGAACCATCTCTCGTGTCCAATATGGGATACTCAACTGGTTTCTTCTGCTCTACTCCGGATTTCAATGTTTCGTCAAGTTTCAAATTAACTTGAACGAGTTTATCATTGAGCGCCGTACAAAAAAAGCCCATGTTCTCACACTTCCCTTGCACATCAGATTTGTTCCCAGGGTTCTCGTTAGTCCCGCCCGAACGCGATTGCGAATTTTCGCTCATCATTTTCTTCCTCGCAACACCACGTGAACTTGTACTCCCACCTTCACCGTCATCACCGTCACCTTCGTCGTCACTTCGTCTCTTCGGACTGCGCCGACATCGCTCCGTGCTTAACCGTCTCATTTTCTTATCGAGGTCTCCATCGTCTTCCGAGCTACTACTAACGCTCGAGGACCTCCGACCGCAGGAAGATGAAGCGGGAGAAGGTCGACGACCTCTATGGTCGGCTTTAATGACATTTAGCGGACGTCGAGACGGTCTTCGTAGCCGAGGCGAAGCCCGAGGACTGTCATCGAGATCAGATTCACGTTCTTCGGAAATTTGATTCAAAAACGCTGGAGTGCTTTTCACTTTAGAGATAGGCTTTTTCTGAAGGGCTTTGAGTAGTTTCGTCGTCATGGATACGGAGACTGCCCCAACCATTTCTTCTACGTTGTGTGCTTTACCAGTTTCGCTGTTAAATTCATCATAAATGGACTCCGTCGAATGATAGGTCAATCGACTTGTCATCAGGTTACCTTCAACATCATGGAGTTGTGGTTCATCCTGTTCAGCGGATTCCTCATTCGGGAACTCTTCTACCGACGTACCTGAGCGAGGCGATTCTGCGGTATTGTTTTCGGGCATTTCCGGAGCAATCTGCTCGGCGCCTGAAGGCAGTCCATTCGCCCTGAAATAAAAGTATGGCGATTTTATCCTTAGTTTTCCGCAGTTTATATAACTTAGTATTATTCCTCATTCCAAGAATTCTTTTCAGTCCAGCAGGTACTAGACCTTATTCATAAATGGCGGGTTATTTTGCATTCTTTTATATCATTTCAATTAGCCCTTACAGCCTCGTCTGAGTGCAAAAATTCCATAGAATTTCTTCGACAACAACGAGGCTATATGAGGAAGGGGGGGAGGTTATTGATTTGCTCATGAAAGAATATTAAACACGGCTTACATTTGTGAGTAAGGTTTCTTCTATGTGACTGGCCCAGCTTAGATTGTGTGCGCAGTTCTCCGGTGCTGTTTCTTGGCGCACGAATCGTAGTGCCCGGATGCCAGCACAACGTTATGGGGTAATGTCCACAGAGTACACTTAATTCTTCCTTGTATTTGTGGGTGGAAGATGTAACTTATCCTCGTGCTTGTAGGCTAAAGAGAAAACTTATTTTGCTCTCTTGTCAAGAAGTCTTCCTCTACTCTTTTTTTGTAGGGTTAAAATAAATGGGTGTCCTATTCCCCAGGCACGTGGGTGAAGGCCGGTGAAGCTACAGGGCAAATGGTCCCGACTAAGCAGGGATAAACGCTGGCATTACATGTGTCACTGAAACGAACAATTGCTTTTAGAAATAGGGCAACGTGAACACAGTTGCGCATCTGGCTCAAAGGTCTATCATTTCCGTGGAGTGTCAACTTTGGTCACATTTTTTAAACTCACGTCGGGTCTAACCTGTTTGGAACATGTGCCTTCTTTTCGTTACTCTGCGTTTGGCCCGATGAAGAAGACAAACTCCTATGCCAGCGCAAACGCCGCAAGACTTGCTCGGCCAATAGGTAATAGGTAGCTGAAACATGATTATAGGAACCTGCCTCAAGACACCTAAAAATTAGCCAACAGAATGGTTAGTTCTCGAGAGGGTAAAAAAGACAGATATTGATAAGCCACCAGCAATTTGATAGAACACTGCGGCTTAAAATTATGCACTATCGACCGATATAAATGGTCCTTATGGGTGCTAACAGACAGGCTCAAATAAATTCTACTAAGAATTTCATTTACATTTTGTCAAAATATTTGCTAATACATCACCAATTTAGATGAAAAGAGGAAACACAGATTTTGGCATTTATAGTCACTAGGTTAGTAGAAACAAAACATGTAAAATGTGGTTGTGTATATCTGACATCAGTCATGCAATCATTAGTCATAGATCACAGAACTCTGGTACATTGTTTGTCTGAACGTAACATCACACCACTTAATAACTCTCTCTCTCTTTCCCTCCCTCTTCCTTTCTCTCTCCCTTTCTCTCTCTCCCTTTCTCTCTCTCCCTCTCTCTCTCTTTCACTCTCCCTCTCTCTCTCCCTCTCCCACTCCGTTTCTCCATCTTCCCATCTCCCTCTCTTTGAAAAATAGCTTTGTATATAGTGCTGGAAAATTATGGAATAGCCCACCTAAAGAAGCTAGACTAGCAACAGACTTAAAGTTTTTCATAGATCAAGTTTCCCCCTTCAGTTTCACACAACAGTAATTATGCATTAAATCTGTAAATATAATAATACTATTTATGTCAGTGGTTCCCAACCTTTTGCTTCCCAGGGACCCCTTCACTGATTTTAAAAGTCTCAGCGGACCCCCTCCCCAACTGAAACTGCAGCTTCGCCGGTTTCATTGCTTCATTGCTTAAAATCTCTCTGCAAAAGATGCATTCAGGTTTGCTTAAGTACTCAACATTGTGTCATCGTAGTTTAATCTTCCGAGTGGCAGATCGTTTCGAACTCACGATTAATTCATGCACAGATAAACACTGGAGAACTTTTCCTGTACGAACAAAGCTCGGGGTGAACAGGCGAAGCGTGGTTCCATGTAGCATGAGATGAAGGTGTGACCTGTTAAAACCTCGAAATTACGAGTTCTTATGTTACACTTACACCCTTCGGAATTTGCGATATTGACTGGTAGTTTGCAGTAAAAAATGGTTGAACCAATATTGCAGGTAGTCATTTGCCAAAACAAAATAGTTATGCAGACCCCGTCCCTTTTGCACGGACCCCTGGCGGACCCTTAGTCTCGGCGGACCACAAAAACTTATTTGCGGACCCCAGGTTGGGAACCACTGATTTATGTAATTATTTACTTTATACAGATTTTAGCTCATGTGAAAAGCAATTGTAAAATTGACGTGATTCCATGTTTAAATACAATAGAACCTGAGTTTTACGACACCCCTTTTAACAACCACCTGTCATGTATGACCAGTTCTTGTAAATACTCTCTCCCTCTCCCTCTCCCCTCCCTTTCCCCCTCCCTTCTCCCTCCCCCCTACTTCTCCCTCTCTCTCATCCCCTCCCTCTCCCTCTCTCCCTCTCCCCTCCCTCTCCCCCTCCCTTCTCCCTCCCCCTCCCTCTCCCTCTCTCCTCTCCCTCACCCCCTCCCCTCCTCTCTCCTCTCCCTCACCCCCTCCCCCTCCTCTCTCCCTCCCTCTCCCCCTCCCCTCCCCTCTCCTTCTCCCTCTCCCCCTCTCCCTCTCTGTCTTTCTATCTGTCTCTCTCTCTTACTCTCTCTTTTAGGCAGCATACATCATTATTCTACTGGGCCCATCAAGGTTTCATCCTTTCATCCACACACCCAACTTACTTCTTGATAGTCTCCTTGTCTGCTATGTCTCCTGACAACATTTTCTGGACAACTTCATTGTGTTGATCAACACCAAGACTAATCTGGTTGGCCAATGGAGCAGTAGTTGTCATCAGTGGTCCATGATCTTGTAGTATCCAAGGATCATTCATAATGGACTCCACTGATGCTCTCTTTGAAGCATCTCTGACAATCAATCTGGATATTAAACTTTTGAAACACAAAAATAAATGAAGGGATTATGAGATATCACCACAAACTTCCAGAAGGTACTGAGACATGATTTCACCACAATATCAGAACATTCCCCTGGTTAATATGGGTAAATTCCATTATATCTATTATAATTGCTTGGCTATGTCAGGCTGCCTCCATTTAATTTGGTGCAGATTTTAGGATCAGGGGATGCCTCCCTTTTCAGGATCAGATATCCTGTTCCCTAGTCAAGAAAAAGGGAGCAGGGTACTTCTTACAGCAGGTGGTGCTGGGTCATAGTGCCTGGCACTCAGTAGTGCTGCCTAGCATTCACACCAAAACAGATCTTTCCACCAAGCACTCAAAAAGTATCAAATATGTGACAAGAAAACCTCAAGTGACTTTTTTTCAACTTAAGCAAAATTATTGACCATTATTTGGTAAAATTTAGCACCACAATGAGCACAGTATTACCTACCAGTGATTTGGTGAAATACAATATCTATTTATTTTAATGCAAAGTTTCAAAAGTTGTCAGGAAGTATGACCCTGTGCCTGCAGGTACCTGGCACTCAGATGGTCTTGGGCAGAACTCTGTGGGAATGTTAACTGTTAACTAATTTCTATCCATGATACTCCTTGGTTATTTTACTCTGATCAATACTAGGCAGTTTAATTTGCCAGGGTGAGACATCTTGGACATGAAAGAGTTAATGCTTTTACCTTACATTACATAGCATCTAACCACTCAAATACCTTTAATGTGGAATCAAGGTTTGTCTAAAGCAGTGGTCCTCAACCTTTTTCAGATGAATGCTGACCTGCCTCACACTGAAACCTCTTGCCACCCCTTACTAAGGGGGCACACTCAGTCCCAGTTCTGTGTCTGGTCCAGCATCCAACCGCAGAGCAATACACAACTGAATAACTGTAATATATAGTTATTCAGTTTGGCATTGCCCAATTAGTCAGTCAGCATCAGATTTTAAAATAAAAGATGACCACTAGAAACTTAAAATGTTGTGGTGATGAATGACTGATGGATGCCTACCATTTGCATCCTAACATTTCCCTCTGTGCTGCCTTACTTCTGTCACTCCTGACATTCTCCAAGCACCACTGGTGGGCAGTAATCCCCATTGACAAATGTTGGGATGAAGGATGATATAGGTTACTTGACATGTTTCCTCCTGGTGACCTCAGAGCAGTAGCCTGCTAGGTCTGCCCTTTGGAATGCTGGGATGCTGCTATGCCTGCCCTCAAGATAACTTGTGACCACCATGCCATAAATTAATCACTGTTAATTCCTGTTTATGCTATGCCCTGCCAACAGCTTACTAACAATCCTAACTGTAATGGGATTGTCAATAAGCATGTTTGTGCTATTTCAAGCACCTTTGACTTGAAGAAAGTGCCCTCGACTTGGCAAAAAAGTCCTTTCACTGACCCTAGGAAGGGTGGCCTTTTTAGTGGGGGAAACACAGACTAGGGTTTGGAATAGGATATCAATTTCCCTCTCATGGTTATGTTACATCAAATTGGTATTGTTACTGGTATCATTACCACTGCTGTTATCATTATTATTACAACAAAAATCTCCCTTTTCAGCAATCATATGAGTAACTTACCTTTTACAGGCTGGGGACACATGATCAGGAATTTGAAATTTGCAATCCAGAATCATTGTCAATGTTTCACTTTCATTTGCTTCATAAAAAGGTGCCTTTCCTGCAACCATCATGTACAGGATAATTCCAAGACTCCACACATCTGCAGCAGGAAAAGAGCACAATAGTTATAATGCCAATGGGATGAAAAGTCAAAAAAATTTGAGAAATTATACTCCCAGTAATACTTTATCCCATGACAATAACTCTGAATCAGCTTTATGACTTTTAGCATTACTGTAAGGCAACGCAAATTCAGAATTCTTGTGAAAGGAAACTATGGTATTATCTTATTCTATTATCTTTAGCTCTTTCACTATTTCCAACTTGAAATGTTTTTCTACATTTTGGAACCACAAAATCACAACTTAAGCTTTGACAGGCATATTGAAACAAAACCACCTGTAATGGACCAAGATAAGCTTGTCATAAATATTCTGCCATTAAATTGTTTCAGGTAACAGTAATAATAAGTGAGAATTTGCCATCACACCACCATTAAAGAGTTTTTCTGATTATCAGGATGACAAAACCATAAATTAAGCCTTAAAATATGTATTAAAACAAAAACACCTGCAATTAACTAAGTTAAAAAAAAATCAAGATAATATTGGCATAAATATTCTACTATAATTTTGTTTGTAGTAAGAAGAAAATTTGCCATCAAATAGTAGAAGTTTTCCTTAAACTTGTTGAGTACTACCACATTGGTAGATTTCAGCCACATCCAGCAAATATGTCTCAGTTGTATTCGGGGATGTGTTAAGGCCGGTCCATATGAGACAATTATTGTATGTGATTGTTTGAACTGGCATTTTCAATTATCCCTCAAGAGCCCTAACCCTGCCAATGATTTGCTCTCAAATGTTCTGATATGTTTAAAGACTGGTCATAAAGAATTGAATAAACCAGGACAAACAGTCATATATGACAATAGCACCTGTAGATCTGCCAAGGTCCATTCAGATAACATGATTAAGGCATACAAATGTCTACCAGGGATTACTCAACTATCCTTTAAGGGCTCAACTCCAGCAAATGATTCCCTTATAAATATTGTAAGATGTGATGAAGACTCTTATAACTGACATGTACATACTATATGTACATGTCAGTTATAAGAGTCCAATAATTGTATCATAAAGATGAAGAAAGGCCATCTATACAACATGACTGAGGTACATAACTGTTGCCTCAGGCTAATGCAATCATCCCTTGAAGGCATGATTCTTGTTTACTATTTGCTTGTAAATATTGTAACATATCCCACATATTTTAGAAAACAATTGTAAACATCATGATAAACAATCAATTTTGGAAATCATAGCATGTAAACGAGTTATTACAAGTTGAAGAAAATGACTGATTACCTCTGGACCCAAAAGAACCACATTGATAAAAAGGTTCAATGTAAATGCTGATGTCAATTCACTGTGCAGCATGAAGGTAATCCTACCCTCAATGTATAATTGTAAAATATCTAACCATGAAAATTCCACTTCATGTCACCTTTGGTCCAACTTTAGCCTGCAGTGGTTCATCCATCAATCCATCAAAGAAACCCAAGTTAATTTGAGTAATTTTAGGCAAATAAATTAAATGGTGAAACTTGTGTCTAGCCACCAACTTGGCACATATAGTAAGCTTAGTACAACTAGTTCATCCTCTTCATTTACTAAGTCTAGATATCAATTTGGTGGATTTGTATTATTCCTGCATATGTGTAATGGGTTCCCCTAGTTCAACCAACATGAATCTGCCCCTCACTGCAAATATACTGCACTTTAATATCACAGTAACACCTCTGCAAACTCACATTTCAAATGCAGTTTGGCGTAAGTCACGGATTGTGGTAAAAGTAGTAATCTTTATGGCGAGGACTAGGATTGTGGTTTAAAAGTTAGAGTTCTGGACAGGTTTGGAATTACGGTCGAATTTTAAAATATGACTGCTATATGAAGGTCCTCGACCACAAGCACGTCAATCTCTAGTCACAGCTTTCTACCATCCAAGAAGCATTGGTCATTTATTATTTAAGAAATACAGCGTTATTCAGTGGCTTGATTTGCAAACATTTTGTACAGTTTGAATCATTTGTGGCATCGAAGTTCCCGTTTCCATAAAGTCAGACTACTGAAAGTTGGGAACGAACCTTTTTCGTGCCGTAGTGGAAAATAACGCGGAAAAGTCCGAAGCCGAAGAAATTTAAATGATCAAAATCATTGAACCAGAAAGAAAAAAACAAAAACTGTCCGTGTGTACAAGACAATATCGATAACAACACTTTGAAAGGCGACTTACAATGACTTTGTAAGGCTCAAAAAAACCCAAAAGAAACAACGCCGAAATGAACTCCGTGCGAATTCGAAATTTCGAGATCTGTACAGGCATTTTCCCCAACGAAAGGTTTAGGTTGGTAAACAGTTCAGTGTTGCGTACAAACAAAACATATCAGACCGGAATAAACACGAAATACACTTCAGCAAATAATGTGAAATTATCTTCACTAGCATTACGGCTTGAATAAATGTGACGGAGAGTCCCTGTGCCAAAGTAAACAATGCGATATCTTAAATTCACTTGCAATACATACCTACGGCCGGTGCATCGTAGGAGTCTCCGAGCAGAATTTCTGGGGCAGAATATGCCAAAGATCCACAGGCAGTATCCAGTTTCTTCCCAGGCATAAACTTGTTCGAAAACCCGAAGTCTGTGAGCTTGGCCACGTCGCATTTCTTGAAGAATATAACGTTCTCCGGTTTCAGGTCTCGGTGAACAACATAGAGTTTGTGGCAATAGTCGATAGCTTGTAAAATCTGCCTAAAATAACGCCTCGCTTTCTCCTCGGATAGACCTCCTTCATGCTTCATAATATAGTCGTACATGTCTCCACCATCGCCAAACTCTTGGACGAGGTAGAGTTTTGTATTCGTGTCTATAACCTCGTACAATCGTACAATATTCGGGTGCTGTACCAGTTTCATACAACGAACCTCTTGGTACAAGTGATGCTTTGCCGTGTCATCGAGCTTCAACTTGTCGATAACTTTGACTGCTACTCTCTCGCCAGTGAACACATGCCTTGCCAATTTGACCTCTGCGAAGTGTCCAGCACCTAGTCTTTCTTCTAAGTCATACATTCCTGCGATTTTGCTGTCATTTCGCCGAGTTTGGCGAGTAAACCGCGCCATGTTTATTTTCCCTTCCATGTCCGAGCGGAGATTTTAACCTCCTGGGGATAAATTTTTGTTCTTTCAAAATCTTCAGCCTATCAAATTGCCCCAACACAAAAGCCGGATTCGACAGTAGGAAATCCTCAAACCGATGTTTTGTTGTTTTCCTTGTCTTGGCGTGAACTCGGACGTCTTTCCTTGATCAAAAGAGACAAAAGTGTCAAAGCAGCACGATATTTTTCCTTACCAGACCAAGTTTGAAGTTTTCTGATGAAGGTAGTCCTACAATGAATGAAATGAGATGCCGAAATTTAGTAAGAGATGTCCACCTTCGCCCCTTACCACTAAAACTGAAAAATTGAAACATGGAATTTTGACAACTGCTTTAATTTTGGTCGTTTCAACCCGTGAAGACACCAACGAAGAATAAAAATAACTACCACATGCGAAGCCGTTGCTTTAAATTAATGATATGATTAAATCTTAAAAACTTTCGCTCGATGTGACGTGAATAATGATAAAGGAAAATTTATGGAGACTCCGCGAGAAATTGATTTTCGGCTCAGTATTTTGGCCCCTTGAGTGTCGTAGTGGTGCGGGCTTTAATGCGCCATACTAAGCCAAGAGGAAGTCCAAAGTCAAAGATATTAAAGCCGAGCTCAAAAGGAATTCACGTGCTTATTTCCACAAGTTTCCTACATCAAATTAATCTTATAATAAACAAAATAATCACGTTTATTTTAACCGTAAATAAAGAAGTTTGTGGCCACCATTGGCTGGTCGGTACATAATTTGTAAAACACCCTACTGACATTCGAATTCTTTCAATTCTTTTCAAGGCGCAGCTGATGAGAACTTGACGGTCGGTACTCCGATGATTCATTTCGGCTATCCGGATCTTATTTTAATTTCAAAGCAAACACTTTTTCGACCAATCAAATATCCCGTAGACTTTTTGACAGTAATTTAATTTTAAGGTCTACGATATGACAAACCGCAATTATTTTTCTTCGAGGTGTTAAACACTTCTTCGATGAAGATTGGAAATAGTTTAACGACTTAAGTCGCACTAACTTTCTACCAAATTTACCGCAGGAAGACCTCAAAGACGCCTCAAACACAATCAGAGTGATTAACTTGGCTAAAGATAAATGTAGGCCGTCGATAAATAATCATAAGACACCTTCTTCGATCTTGGTTATTAGACACTCGTTTCGGCTTAATAGAAAATTAAGATGAAAATGGTGTAGAAAGTGTTTCGACCGTTTACTAAATAGCTTGAGACCATTTTTAATTATACATCACCAGCGATTTTAAGGTTAAATGGGGAAAAAATTCCATAAATAGTTGTGGGTAAGGAGAAAATATGACAGGAACATCTCGGTGAAGATCTCGACTGGTTTGATTCGATAAGGTCCAATAAACGCGCCCCTCTTTCAGGCTCTTCTCTATAAAATCACAACTCAGTCGCTAACGTCGAGAACAGTCAACGACGGTTGATCCAAAATGACGCATCTCTCAGGAACAATCCGAAATGAGTAAATATCGAAATAATTCGATATTAATGTATTATTTCCTACGTTCGTCGACACGTTGGCGATGTTACGAGTTTGAGATGAACCTATCGCGTCGAACTTTTTTTCACTCTTTGTGAAGGCTCACTAACATCTGGAAAACAGCAGAGGAGCAGTTCAATGGCGATGAAGAAGAATTACCAATTAGAACTCTCTACCAAGATACTCTCCGGTTATTTAACATTGTTTTGGGAATGGGAGAGCGCTGTAGTTGGATGAATAGGTTTTTTCAGTCGAAAAAATTGATGAGGTGTGAGATGCATTTTCACTCATTCTTGTCGTATTCAGAATTCTTTTCTTCGGCGGCACTGTTCGACAGGTTTTCACACCCTTGCAGTTGGTCATAAAACCTAATCTGTAATGTAATTATTTGAACAAGGCTATGACGATTTAAAAATAGGATGCTGCGTGGACAGCGTTAAATAACGTTAAACGTTCAAAGATTGGCGACTGCCGTGACTGACCGCATGGAATTCAAACGTTTCCAGCAATAGGCCTTCTTCAGAGAGTGAAAGGTGCTCTGACGAAGTGCCTTTGCTCGAAACGTTAGATTTCTTTGCGATCAATCACGGCAGTTACCCACCGTTGAAACATAACGATGTACTCTCATTTTTGTCTTTTCGTTACCTTTTCCGTACAAAAAAGTTTTAAAGTCATTTCGCACGCCCACGGCATCTGTTGCCAGTCGCTCCTTCGTTCTATGTTTGAAAATGCATTACTTCCGTGTCTATAGAATAAATGGAGATTGTTTTTACCGTAATAACCCTTTCCAGATCGAGGTCACACTTTAGTAGGTAACTGGTCGTTTCGGGAAGTAAAGTAAGAAGCAAACTCCAAAAAACAAACTTAAGATTTAAGTAAAAACGAGACAAACGTGAACGGTAATATTTCGATCTTATTTCGAAGTCATTACCAAACCTATTAAAGGTTAAGGGACCTATCATTATTTATGGCAGCAGTTAGGGCCGAAGAAAAAATAGTTGGGTAACCGAAAATTCTGAGACATAAAAGGTTGGGTAAAAACAAGAACACTCCTCTTAAGGTTGGGTAAAAAATTTTTCATGGTCACATTTAGAAGTTGCTCTGTGTTAAGTCAAATTAAAAACAGTTCGGAGTCGATCATCTAAAATGTCAATGGGAATATCATCACTTGATGTCTCTTTCTGGGTATAAACTGCTCAATTTAAATTTGATACATAGCTCCTCTTCTTTGCCTTTAATCTTTGTTCTCTCATTCTTCGGGGTCGGTAAATAATTTTCTTTATCTATTCTTTAGCTATGTAATAATATTTTAGTGATTGTCTCATCGTATTATTTCTCATTCTCTGATGATGTTGCGTCTTAAGGAACGAAACGTTAGATCTTAATGAACCTTTTGACACAAATATGCCTGTCTTAAGAATTTTTTACTGGGCTCTGATTTTCATCATTCGAATACGTTTTCCGCCTGGTTCTTCAATTACATCGATTCTTATCTATACATGGTTGGGTGTTTTAAATTTTTCATCTTAAGTTGGTTGGATGAAAAGTTTTTTGACTGTCAAAATAGTTTCTCTTCGGGCCCCAACCCCAGCCATACATAATGACCAATCACTAAGGTTGAAATATTACCGTTTACATTCGTCTAGTTTTTATTTAAAATTCAAGTTTACACGGTGTTTTTCGGAGTTTGCTTCGTAGTTTATTTTCTAGAATTGTCGGTGGGTAATGGCTTCTGGTCGTTTCCTTGGTCAACGGGTGACCCACGATCCCCAAAGGTTAAAAATGGCTTTGAGGTGTGCTATCAAGCAGCATTTCCAATTCTGGGAAGAAATTGCCGGCTTTCGAGTACATAAAAGTTTGAATTAGTTTCAAGAAGGCAGGTCTTCATTTTTCATCGTGAAAGAATAAGATTTGACGAGATCCTCGTTATGTGAAGGTGACTTTATTCCACATTTAACAGCAAAGCTACCGCTAATTTACAATGTGAATTACAAGATTTACAATTACTAAGATTTAAAAACTTATCCTACTTTAAAATAGAATAACATATGTATAGTTAAACTTAAAATTTGAATTTGAAATATGAAAAGATACGGTCTTCTCTGAAACCCATCCAGAGTCGCATTGTATTTATCAATAGCATACACTGTTGGACTTTGTCTTAACCGCTCAGTTCTACATTTAAAATTATAAAATTTGCCTCCATTAGATCTTGTCTCTTTCCCTCTTATTCGACCAACTGGCCTCGGCAACAACGTGTGTGATTTATGTGCAGGGTTTGACACAGACCTTGTCAAATCAATAAACATATTATCTCTGCGGCTCAGATCTGGGTTATATTGGCCAGAAAATATTTTCCAGCCAAGAATCAAGATGAACTCAAATCTCTGCATATGGAAAACGAATGGGAAACAGAATTAAAAATAAAGGAAATAATAAAAAAGAAAAATGACGAAATAGGATGTATGTTGTATGATTTATTGAATACTAGTACTGAGCAAGTACACTCGAACACTTGAATTTAACAAAACAGATAATGGAAAAATTCTATCATTTCCAATAAAAACTTTGGACTAGTGAACATCTTCATACAGTCAGGAGTTACCGTAGATTTCTAGAAGAAACCAAAAAAAAATTCTGAGAAAGCTTTTCCATGCAGATTCCAACACAAAAACAAATACTTTCTTTGCATTTGCTTTCCAAAAAAAAAAATATGCTGAATTAGCATGATGGGCCAAAAATTCATATTGATTTTAATACAAGATAGACGTTTACCTGATTCAAAACTAATTAACAATCAAAGAACTTTAAATGAACAGTTAAAGTCCAAATTACCAAACACCTTGTCTAATGGAAACTTCCATTTCAATGATATATGGTAAACTGTGAGTCCCTCTGATAGTTTTCCTTCTTCATTTCTAATCAGCAGATTCCTTACAGTTTTTATTGTTGTGTCAGCTTCATATAATTATAGGTTTGACTGTTTAGAGCTCACACAACTCACGACTTACCATGGCTGTCAAATATCCATCAATTACCAATGGTAAAGTGAAAATGACTGACATCATATTAATCCAGTCAATCATCTGTTCGAGTGGTTTGCCATGACATTATTCCTAATTCTTATTGGCAATAAAAGGACATGCCAAAAATATCAGAAAGTGGCAGGTATTTCATACAGTTATGGTCTTATTTAACTCAAAGTATTTGGAATTCTGCCATTGAAAAATTACCATCAATCCAGCCTTCACATGTGAAAACCATTATATTTTAAATATTTGCAAAATAAAACATATTCTGAAAAGGAACATTTCAAAAACTCAGAATACGTGTCAAAATCAAGATACAAGTTGAATCAGCAATATTTTGGTTTTATTTCAAAACCATGATCAGACCAATTAATGATGGTTTTGAAATAAAACCGAAATATTACTGATTCAACTTGTGTCTTGATTTTGACTCATATTCTGAGTTTTCAAGATGTTCCTCTTCAGAATATGTTTCATCTTGTATTCAAATTGTTGGCTGGCTCTGGCTTTTAAATATTTGCTTTCATAGCAAAGGTTACAACAAGCAGTAAATGGCTTGTTTATTTGATAAACAACACAGTGTGTGACACAATTTAAGGCAACTATGCCAACTAGGCATTTGAAGTTTATAGTCAGACTGTGGGACCACACAAATGAAACATGTCACCAATATTTTGCATCCCCGGAAAGGCTGCTAAACTCACCAGCAACTCACCACACTGATTAATGAAAAATCCCAAACTCAGAAATATTGAAAACCAAAATTCCACTGAAATCAAATTCAGCTGGTTTTGGTATAAAAAAAATTACTCACTGGCTGGGCCTGGTTTTCCATCTTGCCATGTGACAACCTTTATATTGGTATGGTCCAACCTTGAGATGTCGGTTTTGAACTCAGGCTTCAAACATCGTCGGACAGCTCTTGCACAAATTGCAGAATATTGCAAGTAACTGTTTAGTAGATGGATATAGAAAAGCAAAATTAAAATAAACATTTTTTAACATTTTAAATAATAATTTAATAATTTAAAATAAGCAAGGTACATATAAAAATTTAAATAAAATATTAAACAAATAATACATGTTTTGAAATTTGGAGTTGAATTTTAAGCTGTAGCTTTAGCTTGGAAGATCTTTGAGATTGAAATTGTAAACAATTAAGAGTAATATATTTTAATCGTCTTTCTCCAAGGGGAAGGTCCATATCGAGAGTTTTAGCCATGGCTAAGATCTCAGCCCATTTTGACAGGTAGAAAAACCACCTCGGCTTGAAATAGAAATTTAGTAAAATATCATTTAGCGATTACAAGACAAAAATTTCAGTACGGGTCGACTTTTTGAAACTTCAGTCCGGTAAGGCGGGCTTAAATTCTTTCAAGTGATCAGCTCTTAACATTCTTTAAGATTTCGAGTTAGGTACTGATTAAGTTAACGCGTTTTATGATGAAAACGCTTTTTTATTAAGGAAAATATAAGATTTTATTTTTTTTCAAATTTAAAATATGTTTAATTTACAGGAAATTCTTTCCAAAAAGATCAGAAAAACATACCTCATCCCCAGCTGCCTCCACTGAGAAACCATCTTGATTTCTTTGATTGTATAGGCTTGTCTACATTGAGCATGACTTAATGAGGATTACTGCTGGTCATTTGCTTCCTTTCGTCCTTCCAAGAAAATGTTAGGCTGAATTCCATCAACCAAAATGATCCTCAACATAAATATTTAAAAATGTTTGCACTCTATTTTATAAATCAGGATTGATTTTGCTTGCTTTGCAAAATAGCTAGTTAAAAAGAATTTCCATTAAATTTTGTTAGTCACTAACAGGAAAGTAGAAAAGGAACCGTTTTTCAGGCCAAAATGATAATGAAGGCTTTATTTATGGGGGGGGGGGGGCGTGTTGAAAGTTTGGCCAATGGAAAAGAATTCAAATTTTCCAGTGGTGTTATGGCAGAATGTCGAGCCAGCTGGATCCTGCAGAAGTAACAGAAGGTTTGTGAAATATATTCAGTTTGTGTTATTCAGTGGGTTGCTGTATATGCAATTTCTAAGCATTTGATAAACACATAGCTAACAAACTTTGCAGATCTCAAAGCGTTCGAAAGACGTCTTACCGAATATATATCTGGTTTGCATCCTAAAGCTGTTCGATGGCGGAGTAAGTAGCTTTAATTTTTCGACATTTATGGACTAGTAATTATCTCAGTTGCTGTTTTACTCCATTGAATGCGTCTGAGTAAGTTTGGTATTGTCAGAAAAATAACAGCTACAATGATTCCAGAAAATTGATTTCTGAATATTACCCCAAAATTTGCCAGTCTATCTGAAATTCAACGTTAGCACGTGTAAGGTGTTTGATATAAGGTAAAATGGGTACTTTTTTGCTAGTTGTGTTGGCCGTGTCGTCTGTTTGTACAGCAGTTTCTGCATGGTACTGGATAACTGATGAGAATACCGCCAAGGTATGATCGTGATTCATTCCTTTGGTGTCATGTAAGGTCCTAACTTTAATCTGATTTAATTTGATCAACTTATTATGTCATTATTATAATATGATTTTTTGAATGTTACAGCATATCATCTTGAGTGATTCCACCAACTCATTGCTGTTTCTCTTTAGGTTTCTTTTTTTGAATCTTTGTGGAACCACAGATTCTTCTCAACTAGTATAATTTCTTTTGCTCTACTTTTATTAATTGGAATTCATAAGAGAGTTAGGGAACCACAGACGTATCCTTTCAATTGAGTGACTATAGCAATGCAATACAATATAATGGCATGTGGTACAATATGCTATCTTTTAGTATATACATATATGTACATCCACATATATGTATTTGTATTAATTGTAAACTTAGATGTTTTAACATGACATTACACTGCGTTTCATGCCAATCTGCTGCTCTGTCATTTAAAATATCATGCACTTTTTGTAATTTCAACATCCCATTCCTTAAACTTCTATACGTATGTATTTATAATAATTTCTGAATTTATGTAATTTTTTTTATCGACATAATTCCAAAATATTGACACTTAACATTTGAAAAGCATTTTAAAAAGATGTCGTCTGGTACTTGAGGATTATAATATGTCATGTGATGATGTAAGTTCAAGTGGCTTTTGTTCAAATAGAAAGTTCCTTCATAAGCTAACCTTTGGAGGACTCTCTTTTTCATGCAAGTCCCATATGGTTCACTCTGGTGAAATGCTCTTCCTTCTTTGAACTGAGATATGCCATGCACAGGTGTTGCTCTCCCTACCATAACATGAACCACTTGGTAATATAGAAATTTCTGGAGTGCTTCAGTCCAGCCCAAGTGAGAACTGCTATTAGAAGTAGTCTTCTTTCTTCAGCTTTTGTTAAGATTAGCCGGGACCCCAGGCTTGTTGAGAATGGCCAAACAAGAATGCCAATATTTATCACAAGTTCCTGGGTCCCATGGTCCTGCTGCATACTGTTTTGCATTAGAACGTTATACCAACTTATATCAGACAGGTAAACAAATGTGTTGACATTAAGACAGTTCAAGTGGTTGTCCACTAGATAACCTGGCACTGATTCAGGTAGTCCATGCCTGAAGGGAGGTTGCCATCTTAACATTGATGAACTGTTAACCCATTGAGGGGCAAGGGCACATTCTAATATTTTACTTTGGCAAATGCCAGACAATTTTGCCCATCAAAGGGATGAGCCCTGCCCCTTGACGAGTTATAAGAAGTATATATTTGTGGAAGTTGATCGTCCAGGTTAGTGTAGTCTTGAGAAAGACTGTTGATGGAAGTGACTGAAGTCACTTCCACCAACAGTCTTTCTTAAGACTACACTAACCTGGACGATCAACTTCCACAAACATGTCACAATTCTCCCAGGTTCAAACCATTTACTTTATTAAGAAGTATATATTGTGGACAGAGTGCACACTTGTTTACTTAATGGTGGTATCTTTATGCTAATTAGAATGTCAAAAAAACAGAAAGTCATAACTGAAATTTTCAGGTTGTTTGCAAGGCCACCAGATAGGGTTAATGGTTGGGATGGGATATCACATGTCCAGTAAATTCAAAGTCTGTACTTTATACTGGATAAAAGAGACATTTCCTTTGGAGTAAACCACTAAAACTCTTTCAGATTACCAGCCTTCGATTTCTTGAAGCTTTTCGGAATCTTGTACCACTGTAACCTTTCCCTGCCAGTGAAATTCTAGATATGCAATTTAATCTGGTAATAATACATTGTCTTTATCTGATTATTTAGAGAGGGAGATTAATCCTTAAGCCTCGGCCATCATGACAGCAACAGAGATATATATATTTTTTTACCATTTAGAATAATGAAAGGATGTACTGTTAATCAAATGGATGTAGACTGTAAA
Organism: Heliopora coerulea; assembly: GCA_030142905.1. Classification (NCBI taxonomy): domain Eukaryota; kingdom Metazoa; phylum Cnidaria; class Anthozoa; order Scleralcyonacea; family Helioporidae; genus Heliopora; species Heliopora coerulea. The sequence goes on along the minus strand of JASJOG010000101.1, from coordinate 125,314 downwards.
ATGAAGTCCACCAGTTCACTACTAAAAACCAAATGATTAGTACCCACAATGAAATTATGTAGGTTTAATATTTGGAAAATAAGTAAGCAATTGATGATTTTATTTTGTTAGTATTGTTAGTTGGGCACCCCACATAAAATATCCTAACATAAATGTAGTTTTCCTTGTACTTTAGTAAGTGAACTTGAGCTAAACAGTTTCCTTCTGCTACAGTACATGGAAAACATTAACAAAACAGATACAGAAGTAGAGGGGCAGGAAGCTTGAAGCTTTATAGAATTTAATAACAGATACAAAATGATACACGAGTTAATTTTGCAAGAAAACATAAGCTTCAAACTTAATTCTGCCTATTTTGGCTGTCAGACAATTTTTACTTAAATATAAACCATCTAGACAGGAATGGTTTACCCCTTGCACAATTTTTGTCATTCTGACAGCATCCTACCAACATTATTTACTTTAGATGTAGAAAAAGGTTTGAAGGTAGTGCTCTGTGAGAAAACAAGAGAATGAGGTATTTAAGTTTCAAGGAAAAGCTCTTCATTCCTTTCACTCCTACCCTTTGAATTTACATATATCCTCAGGCAAGACAGATTTATTTTGCTCAGAGCATGTAATGTAAATTGATCAACTTATAAAGCAACAAAAAAGGATGCTAGCAATGCAGCAAGACTGTGACAGTACAATAAATTATACCTATTGATGAATAAGTGAAATATTTTTATGGTACAAAAACACTATCTAGTTACTTTACTCAATATTTTACAAAAATCATCCAGATGAAGGCATGTCACATGGGTTACTTAAAGTTAAAACAGCTATGCCATTTCTTCCTTTGTGGTTTGATAAATAAAATTATCAGACATTTTTACCTGAGCAATCTTGCCTTTGGATCAGCATCTTGCTCTAGATTGCTGTACGCTTTAAGTATTATACACGGCTACACTTATGAAGCAATAAAGAACACATTCCCTAATACATCAATGGTATTTAAGTCAATGAAATGCTTCTGTGAGTTTCTTTAGCCTTCTTTATATTTTTGACAGTTACATAGATGGTGGTCTTCCACCAGGTGGACCTATAAAAAGTTAACATAAGTTCTGAAAAAAGTGCTGCTTACAAATGTATCCAAAGAATGGAATCTTGATATCAGTAAGCACCATTTTTAGTTTCACACAAGAACAAGTAAACTTACCTCTTGGAGGTCCTGGGTGAGGCATACGTCCAGGATGACCTTGCATACCAGGGGGGCCTTGCATGCCAGGGGGAGGTCTCATTCCTGGAGGAGGCATGCCAGGAGGTGGCATGCCTCGGCCCATCATTCCTGGAGGAGGCATTGGTGGTCGCATACCTGGTGGGCCTAAAAAATGATCACAAGTTTTTGGGTAAGCAAAAGGTGTGGTTTTGTACATTGCCAGTAGAGTCAGAACATATACTTAAAGATTCCTCACCTTGTGCTGTTCCAGGAGGCATACCACCAGGGCGAGGTGGGGCATTACCACGCTGTGGAGGTGGCCCTGTTTGTCTGCCTATGAAAGTTAAACAATTTCATCAAAAGGTTTTTAATGAGGTTACAGGGACCTGTACCAAAAGCAAAAATGCCCTTTAACAGAGGATCTATGACTGTTTTGATTCCTGAAGATAGCATTTTAAATGTAGATGTGATAACTTTGGGTGAAGCAACTACCTGAAATACACAAAAAGAAACTTCGACTAACTTCCTAACTTCCCAATGAAGGGCCTTCGCTTGAAACATTGAAGTTTCTTTTCATATATTTCAGGTAGTTGCTTCACCCAAAGTTATCGCATCTTGTTATCCTCAACTACCTCTACACTGGCACCCATTACTCAACATTTTAAATGTACCATCATTTTGAGAAAAAAATATTGGTGACTGATCTGATATTAAAACAGGTGAATGACATCATGGTAACCATAATTATTTCATTGTATTTCCCTCATAAACTGTTTATGAGATTGCAGTACAAGTCTTTAGCTAATATCACAAATCATAATGCATGTTAAAAGCTACATACAAGAAAAAAAAATTCAAACATTCATAGTTTTTAAAAGCAGTAGTTATATTAATGTAAGGTAAAGTAACAGTTTTGCCTTGATTAACATCACTGAACCACAGGTCAAAACATCTCTTTTCTCATTTTTAAATGCAGTTGATAGACATGCATACACCACATATGTCATTTAGCTTTCTTTCAAGCATGCACAGTACCTGTGGCTGGGTGTTTTTTAATGCAATGTTTCTTATTGCCACAAAACCAATTTGAAATTTTGTAGCATAATTAGATCATAAAATTCACCTGTTACACTGCTAAAAACTTTACAATTTTTCAAGAACACTGACAAACATATAGAGGTATACTTCACTAACTTCCTAGAGCTCCTCTGCCTTGAGGAGTCATGACATCTTGGGAAGGTCCTCCAACTCCTCTTACAGGTCCGCTTAATCCTAATATAAAATAAACAGCTGTCACACTTTCTTGGGAAAAAAAAAATTTGTACCTCACAAATATTAGACCTATAGATAAGGTAGTTCACCATTTTTCAGGCCTTTGAATAGTTGAATTTTTTGGAACATACTGTTTAGTTTTGTTCCATGTTAAATACTTCCAATACTGGAGCAATCATAAGAATTGTTACTGAAAAATAAGTTTGTAGTACAACACACCTACTGTATATATGCAAAAAATACAATTCAAAGTTAGCACGTCAAAAGCTAATTCATAACTATTGAAAATTACTGCTCCCTCATTAAAAAGCCAAGCTAAGTAGCTTCTAATCTAAATTAATTGACCTGTTGTAATAATCATTGGTGGCTGCAAGAGTCAGCCATGTGTTCTTCATCAGTAAATATCTTATTGATGAATTCCATAGACATTGCATTAATCATGCTAACTAACTGTCAAATAATATCTTATTTTAAATCTTGCTTTATGGCAACTTTTATCTCTTATTATTATATAGCTATGGCAGTGAGTAGTCCAAATACAAAGATCCTACAATTTGATTGGTTCTCAGGCATAAAGCTATTTCCCATATTGCCAATTGAGTGGTGGGGGGATTTGAAAAACTCTACTTGTGTTAAATAACAATTAAAATTATTGACAATACATGAAGTGAAAATGTATTATGAACAATCAGAAAAGGAAAAGTAACCATGTGGAGTGAAGTTGGTCAAGAAATTCTACATGAAATGAAGACAAAATTGCAAGTCTTGACCTGTTGTTCTCTACCTTTTCACTAGTGAATTGTATTTCAGTAAAGCCACATAATAAACTACTTATTGACCTCGTTGTTCAGTCTGTACTAGTTAAATATTGGACTTTTGTTTTTGCATGAACCTCAACTCACTGTGCTTATCTTAGTCCATACTTGAAAACATTCATCTGATATTTTACTACAACAGACCGCATGCTTGGGCAATAAGTAGTAAATATTACCTGGAGGTGCAGATATCTGGGGTTGCACTGCAACACCTCGGCCAGCTGCACGGCCCATCCCAGTCCCCGGGAGAGCACTTGTGTTAGGAATACGAGCTTTATCCTGAAAACATGTAAGAAACATATATGTACAACAAGCAATATATTCAAGACACAACATTGGAAAAATAATTATTACAGTTTAATTTGAGCAAAAACATTTTTCATTATCTACATTCAACAATATTTAAAGGTTCCTCTAAGAATTGCCCCCCCCCCCAAAGCATAGGGGGGTACAATACTTAAATTGTCTACCAAAGTGCAAGTCCATAGCAATTGGATAAGAAACTCCTTTTTGGTTAAATTAATGTACTTCATCAAGAGCTATGAACTGAAGTATTTAAATTAAAATTTCTGGCAAACTTACCTCTGCTGCTGGAGGTCCCTCCACTGTCATTGATACCAAATGTTCTCCTCTTAATAACACAAGTCCTAGCACGCGTTTTTCCTCTTTTTCAACTCCTTTGCTGCTTTTCGACTTTATCCTCCTAAATTCATCACAGTCTCCAAGTATTAAATTCATGTGTTTGTCAAAGGCCAAGAAAGAACCGATGAAAACGCGACCATCTTGGAGGGTGCATCTCATGCGATAATTTATATGCTGAAGGATTTTCGAGCTCTTTCCAACCGGCTGTAACAAAAAAATCCGACATACGTTGTCTGAGAAAGAACAAAAATATACTCATATTCCTAGTTTTACAAGATTTCTTACCATTTTTGCCCTTGCTTTATGTCGGATGGAAAAAGATTCAATCTAACTGTTTTGAAATGTTGAAATGTTGAAATGGCAATGTCATAGAAGTGAAAGGAGTCTCAACGCGCGCCGAACGTTTTCACTACCACTGACAATTGTCTCGCGGGCAACAAAACATTTAGTTTCTGTGATGGCTGCCTCGTCATCAGAAGAAGCAAGTGAAAATGTAAAGGGCTCGGTGTCTGTCTTGCGAGGACTTTTATCGGAATTAAATCTCGACTTCTGCGCAGAAGACTACTCTAAGTATATAAAAGTTGATGTGTCATCAGAGGTATAAACTAGGGAGAAGTTTCTGTTTTAATTAAATTCAGATAACTCCTAACCGTTGTGGCTTGTGGAATAATTTTGATTGTATTACTTTTTCGCTTTACCTATCAAAAGTATAATTTTAAGTTGCAACCTTGGTGTTCATCTTCGGCTCCAGGTAAAGAATGGCGAGAACATTATTGAGAATATGTTAGTTCGCTTGGATGAATTTTGCCAAACTGCCGATATGGTGAGCTTTGACACAATGTTTAAATTACTGATCTTTTGTATTTGAACTAATAATTTACATATGTATTTTACAAGAAGACATACATGTTTTTGTTATGTTATGTGATTACAATTTGCGAGAGAACGCATGCGCAAACGAGAAACGGAAGTCCCACATTGAGGATGTTGTGTATGCATTATAAATTTTGTGTGCACAGATATCTAAGGTACCGTTCTTATCGTTGTGAGCGTCAGTTCCGTGATCTATCAGTGAGAACTGCATTGCTAACACAAATCTACAGCACTCTTCTCACCAAATATTCAACTTTTTGGTGAAATTTTTGGAATCTGGAAACTCTCCCCATGGGAGAGTTGTTAACATTTACTTAAATGGTGTTATGGAAACTCATATTTGATTGAATTTTTAGTAGTAAGGAGTAAAAGTAGTTTTCTGAGATTTAGGATCATTTAAGAACGAGAAATAAGGTATGACCATCCCACTTTCAGAAGTTTATAGTTGAATGATGTAATTGACACTGCTTAATCCAGTAAGTAAAAGATAAAACATATTCCGAAAAATAATGTCATCTTGTAAACTCAAGATTCAAGTTATATAAAAGATGATAAGTTACATAACTCTTGTCTCACATAACTCGAATCTTGAGTTTACAAGATGACATTATTTTTTCAGATCATGTTTTATCTTTTACTTTTGAAGCTGTCGGCTGACTCGGCTGGCTGTGGATTTTAATCCTTTGACAAGTGATTTTTTCCCCTTTGTTTATTGTTTTTGCTTTGTTGTCTCACTGGTTCTTTTGTTCTTAGGTGTTCAGTATATCAGACACTGTGTGCTAAAGGATTTACCAAAAATCTGAATATTATTTATATGCATAATCCATTAATGCCCAGTGTAATGCCAAGAACAATTGAATGAACAAAGGAAAAACAAAGAGAAAATAAAGAACAAAAGAAATAAAATTCTAGACATTAAACAGTTAAGTTTGGTGCATCTTCACACCTTAGCAACTAAGAGATCTTTGTTAATGAGTAAAGTTGTCTGGCATTAGCTGGAGTAATATAGTAGAGTACTTGTTATCAGTTGGGAAAGGGTTAAGTAAGGCAGATTTTGTTTCACCTGTATAAATGGCCCTATTATTACATGTCAAAATCACACTGTTCATAATGCTTTCTAAAGATGCACATGAAAACAATAGAGCTCATAATAATTCTTTCAAAAATTAGAATATATGTTAGATGGATTAAGGAAATGAACTTGCAAATGTTTTGTCAATTGTCATAACTCATCACAATTCTTGTCAATTCTTATTTAGATACGAAATGAATCGGCAATGTTTTTTTCTGACTTGCTTCCCAGAATAAATATGCAAAGCAAAGACCTTCCAGCAATATTTGAAAAAATAGACCAGTTAGAGGTATGAGTATACATATGTGCATGACTGCTGAATACAGTTCAAAGATGATGTTGATGTGAAATACAAGATACAGTTTGCCAAAGTTTTGGTTTTCAAACATTCTTATGAATTTCGTAAAAAGGTGTTTTTCTGATCCTTGCTGATTTGTTTGGTAAGCTCAGTGTACTCAGAGGTTCTTGCAACTTTCTTAAAATCACACATCATAATTTGTTATATTATGTATTCCTTAAACTTTTAACTCCAAGGTCAGTCTTGATGTACCTACATGAGCACAATTATTTGGCATTAGCCAGAATAAAATTTTTATGACCACTTCACCGGTTAACTAACCCTGGCCATCCTAGATTTCTTATCTGCTGAATATGTTTGTCTGTTGTACACCATCTGAAATATTAAGGCAAGTATTCATCTACCATGACCTTATGTAAACCTTGGCATTTTTCTCAGAACCTGTTGGTTTCAAAACCTTAAGTTGTTCATGTGATAGTTTAATTAATTTTTCATCTTACCATAAACTACATTAACTCAGCCTGTTGATTGGTACTCCTTAAATTTTTTTTCATATAACTAGGCCTTTGTTGGTGTTGTGCGACAAAGTGTCGATGAGTTAGAGGAGAAAGTGAACTCAGCTGAAAAACAGCTAAGCACCAGCACAGTTAAAGAACTTCTTGGCTCTTTGCCGATCAGAAGATTTCGGCAGGTACTATAACATTTAATAGCCTTAGTTCTGTGTAGATAAAAACCATAATACCAGTACAAGTAAACTGATCACCTATGGTATAGAGAAAATCTGAGAGGAAAATGAAAAAATTTTTTAAAGACATTCTGATTGCTAAAGACAGAAGCTTATTCTTTCTTCAATACAAAATAAGTGCCTGGAGAAACAAGCAGCCAAGATAGTGCTGCTCATAATTTGATAAAATGTCAATATTGTTCACTATACAATGAGTAACTACAGAAACAAGCAGCCAAGATAGTGTTGCTGTCTTCAAATGCGGCTGTAGAAGATCTTAAGTGACTACCACTAAGATGACTGTACATGGTGTATACATTGTGTAACATATGACTAAATGGATTGATGGCATCATTTTGGTGTATTTTTCTATAAGCCATCGGGGAAATATTACAATTAAGTTATGTCAAGGATCTTGTTTTACCAGAAATGGCAAAGTTCTTCTATTATACTGGAGTTACATAAATTATTTCACAAGGTATCTATTAGAAATTCGATATGTGTTTTAAACAATAATATGGAACATGTTATTGATCTAAATAGTTGTAATAACATTTAATTTTTAGTCGTAAATATGAATTATGTTAGAGCATTATTATTGTTATAATGTAATATATACCAGCCAAGCAATTTTTTGCTGAGTAAGTGCCCTGGTTGTACCAGTCTAATTGAATAAACAAACAAATTAATCAATTACCCTTCTTTTTAAATGTCAGAAAAAAGAGAGCAAACTCCCTGACCCAGAGTGGACTCCAATTTCATTAATTGACATGAAACAATATTTTACAAGAGAAAAACAAGACAGAACATTGGTCGCAGAAGATTCACATACTGGACAGCAGACCCAGGAGAATAACTTATGAATTTGTAACTTAAATTATTTTGATTAGTACATAGGTAGGCTGTGGTACATACTTATGCATGGGAACAAGCTAGTAAAGTTGTGTGATATACAGACTTCAAGTCTAGTTTCCTCACTGCTATAAGCCTGTAAATACATTTAAAAAAACAAACAAACAAAAAAACAGAAATACAAGAGGCATGCAGGGGATTAGATAACTTAATATCAGACAAATGAGAACTACCAAGTAACAGTAAAAACCCTTGTCAGCCAACAAGTTTAAGCATTGCAGAAAAAAATCCCCCAAAATAAATATTTTGTTGACTCAAGATTTTTATTTTGTATTTTGCTCACATCTTGAATGAACAAGATGTTTATTTTGAGGTTTTGGTTTCTGTTATGGTTTAAGTGAACAGTACTATCCATGCTTCAAACAGAACTGAAGTTTTATTTGTTGAATCCCAAGTTATCCACACTAGTGATTTTCAGCTGATAAAATGTGAGTTTAATTTTACTTGTCTAAAGAAGCACCCTTTGTTCTCTGACTTTCTTGCTAGATAAGCTGTCTGGGTTTTGCACAATTGAACTCCGAATTCTGTCAAGAAAAATTTATTTTTCAAAAATGACTTGTGTGGGTATCTATTTCCATTGTTAGGTGGCTTGTGTATGAACTAAGAAATATAATCAGCCCTGTAATCCCAAGGTGCATTACATCTTTCTTTTGGCTGAATAAAATTGTTTGGTATTAGCCAGAATGAATTTCCAAAATGTGGATACCACTTTGTGACTGAAAGGATTTAATAATACAGAAAGAATAACATAAAGCCAATTTAAAATATATATGAAAACTCTTCATTAAGTCAATGTTACAATGAAGATGAATGAAAGTGGTTGTGGATGACATTGAATGTAAATGTAAACTCCTGATTTTTTTTAACCCATTCACTAGTTCTGGTCTGCATCCCACTTGTTAATGTTGCTCTAGCTAATGCCAAACAATTTTCCTTGTCAACAGGAGATGCATTGGGCCTGTAAGGGCCGAGATTACTTCAATTTTCTGTCCACATCTGATTTTAATTTGATAAAATTGGGGCAAAACAAACTTTAACTAACCTCCTAATGGATTAATCAGAGCACATCTCTGAGAAAAAAGTTCCATGAATGGATTGTAGATTACAGGTAATAACAATTTGTACTACATACCTCTTCAGAGAGTCATTTTCAAGCTTTCAATAAACAGGGAACTGTATTTACTTGCAATGGTGGCATATTCTTTTTTTATTGAAAATTTTTCAAGATGTTTTCTTGAATAAATGAAAGTGAAGGCTCTTCAACAATATTCCTGAATGAATTTATAGCTACAAATAAGCTCAGCACTATTCTATTTTAGCACAATGAAATCAACAAGTATTGTTCTTGTAAAACAAATTTCACAATCAGTTTAAAGTACAACTAATGCAGGATTATCCTATTTTTCCTATCAGAAAAAAAGGTCTAGAATTCAGATTAAAAATTGAAGATCCTTGGATACAGTAAACATGCATTTTGAATAATGCAGCCTCCAAAAGCAATAAGTAGCAAAGTTAATAAAGAACAATACTATCTTGAAAATATTAATTTTATGTATCTTTTAATTTTTCTTTTCATAAGCATTCAGAACTCCTGACCATTGATTCTACCACAAATAACAATAAATAATTTCAGTTTAAGTTACTTGTGGTTTTCCCTCTTTGCAGTTCTATTACCACTTCACAGCCTGTCTACTGCAGTAAATTTATGCTGGTCATTCACGAGCATACGTGAATATAGACTGTTAATTCTTTAGTTGCTTTTGTAGGACTTGAACACCAGATTTTCTCATACATTGAATGACAAATCTTTCAAAGTTTGTATACTGGAATGCTGGTGAAACACCCTACACTTTCATAATTGTATAACCATTCATTTTCTCAAGAAAAAATTATGGTTTATCACATGAAAAAAAATAAAAAAAAAAAAAAAAACAGAACAGCAATGACAAAAACATGCACCACAAATCCTGAGCTAGTACTAAATAGCTAAAAACCTCTTAAGTAATACGATGTCCTGTTTTTTTTTTTTTTTGTACAGTTATCTAATACTTCTCTGCAGAGCATATAATTATGAGAACAATTTCCTGCAGAGAAAAAAATTGTCCACTGCAAGTAAAACTGCAGAGCAGGCATGAGATCTTGTTACATCAGAAGGAACTAATGGTCACATTGCTGTGTTGTCGGATAGCATCAATTGATAACATTGAGACCATTGCACATTGTTCAATCCCCAAGTGGGTCAAACATGGAAGGGTTCTAACAGCAAATTCCACACTCTTGATGGTTATTTTTGGGCAGAAGCTGAATGTCAAATCTGTCAAGGCTTTGCAGTGTTTCAATGCAAACACAACACCATCATCTGTGATCAATTGTGACCCAAAGTTGAACTCTTCAAGGTCTTCCAGGTACTCAGATGCCATTTGTAAGCCTGAATCTGAGATTCGACATCCTTCCAAGCCAATGGACAACAATCGTGGCAGATCCTTAGAAATGTAGACAAACCCTTTGTCTGTTGTCTTGGTGTGATCAAGGGTTAAATGACGAAGCTGTTTAAGATGTTTAGCAATGTCAATGACACCTAGGAGAATGGAACAAAGGAGATTAATACAAAGTTGGATTTACAATCCATATGTAATCAAATACAAAGGAGAGTATTTGATCTGGAGATGTTGATCAAACATTGAGTAGAGCAGTTGAAAAATGGCCCAAAGCTTTCTTTTTTTTAAAAGATATGTCTTCTCAAATAAGTAAATATTTTACAATAAAATTGCACTTAATTTATCCAAGGGTTATGTAAGTATATCTGAAAACAGGTACCACATGTTAAACAAGCTCCTTAACTGACAACCTGAGCCTCAGTAGTTCAATGATTAGAGTGTCTGCCTAAATGATCACCAAAGGATGCAGGTTCACTCTAAATCTGGGGGTTAGAAATTGTTTTTCAGGGGGGTTGTGCTTGATAAAATGTCCATATATTAGTTCATGGTTTCATAATCCTTACCTTTGTTGCTGATTCTGTGACAAAATGACAGATTAAGTTGCTGCAGATTAATCATATGGATGGCAATCAAAGTTGCCCCAGCATTAGTGATGTAATCACAGTCCATTAGATCAAGGCTTGTCAGAGACTTGGCATTTTCAGCTAAGCTCTTTACACCAACATTAGTAACATTCTGATGAGAGGAAAGGACCAGGGACTTTAGATTTCCAAGATGAGGAGCTATCATTTGAAGACCTTGGTTTGTTAACGGACAGTTACGAAGATCCAAAGAGACCAGCTTCTTAAGATTTTCGGCAATAGAGACAATTCCTTTATCTTGGACATAAGGGCTGCTCAACGACAGGAACTGTAACTTAGGTAAAAATTTTGCAATGTGTATTGCTGTTGCATCTGTAAGATTATCAACAAAGCCCATATCAAGGCTTGTAAGATTTGGCAATCGCTTGACAACTGTGCGAATGCAAGCATCACTAACACCTTCAACATCAAACTGCAAGGCTTGCAGTTTCACCATGGTAGCAATTTCAAGAAACATAATTTCAACTTCCTCATCATTTGTTGAGAACTGGAAGTTGTCGTTGCCACCAAAAGCCAAGTGTAAAAGTTGATGTAAATTCTCAGCAACGTAATTGATACCTTTGCTAGTCACTGAAGGGCATTCCTTCACATCCAGGTATTTGAGGTTTGGTATGCCTTCTGCAAGTATCTTTACTCCTTCATCAGTCAAGCCATGGCTCCAACGAAAATCAAGATGCACCAACTTTGGAAGATGGTCCACCAAGTGATGCATTGCACCAGCTGATATCCAGTCGCAGCCACGCAAAATGAGTGACTTGAGTTCCGGGCAGTTTAAGGCAATATCTTGCAAACAAACATCTCTCATGTTCTCACACCATGTAAGGTCCAATTCTTCTAAACCGTGGACATGTTTCAGGAAAGTCCTAAGACCAAATTCAGTAATATTCTCGCAGTCCTCCAACACAAGAGACTTCAAATTCTTCAAATTAGGAGCACATGCTTCGAGAAACGTATCACTAATGCGGCTACAACGTTTGAAAACCAAATTTTTTAACTTACTGAGGCGACAGAACTCCCGTTTCATTTGAAGTTCTGTTACCCTCGGGCAACCACCAACGTTTAAATAACTTATTTCTGGCAGCAAAGCGAAGACGAGAGCTAAATCCTCGGACGAAGACCTTGGACAGCTTATTCGAGTAATTCGTCTTTTTGCTAAGCTTCTAATGAGAACTTCGTTACAGCTGGCAGGTAGTTCCACAGTAATGTGTCTCCATTGTAATGGCAAATAAACCACTTCCTTCCAAAAACGACATACAGATGCGACGTTTTGTTTCGTGATTGTGTCCAAAAAACTAAATACATGGCAGGCAACATCAGGAATCAATGGACCTTGGTGGTATTTCACATTCATCATCATGGCTGCCAGTGAGACTTACATTATGGAACTCTGGAGATGTCATTCCGGAAAAAAGATGGCGTCAACGGAGGTCTCTTCCATGATGGAGACCGCTGACGTGAAGTTTTTCCACTCTGGCTATCGTGAAGCATCGTAGAACCAACGACTTTCTCTCGTATTACCTTCGCATTTTCGTTTTATTCTCGTAAAAACGGCCACTGAAAAGAATACAATGGCCAAGAATGTTGTTCAAAGAGACAGTAATTCAACTGGTGTGGACGAGAAGATGAAGATTCATAACTTTTCTGCTACTGTTTTAGAAAATGTTGTTCACTTCCATGTTCTCAAAATGAGAAGTAGTTTGTTCATATGGATCGGAAAGAAACCAGAGCTGGCCCACCTCTCTGTCGCCATGTGCACTAAATATGTGAGTAACACACACCTTGCGCCGCACCCCGTGTTCCAACCTCACTTCCCCTTGAGTCCTCCTGCAGGAGCAGAGACCTTAACCACCGAACACCAACGCAGTGGTTGTAACGTGGCCAGTAATTTACTCAAGGCCTGACATGAAGTTTCGCAGTACTTTTTCCCCACTGATACAGCATTTTGCTATTGTGTCACAACGTGGCTAGTGGAAATTGGCGTTATCGTAACTGGTTGGGCGTAGGCTTGGCAATAATGGAAGTCGGTGTCCGGCCACTTCAATTTTCCTTCCGAGCACTTCAATCTGTATTATTATTTACTGAGTAAAAAGCACCTATGTTTATCAGACAAGCTTTGTTTTCTACCAAAGAAGAAAATTTGTGTTGCCATACCACCATAATATCTTTCAAGCAGTTTTTAAATATTTGTAACTGTTCATTTTGATAAATGTTTGGTTTTTCACCTGATCCAACCACTTGAACTCTGCTTATTGAAATTTCTAGGAAACTATTCCTGCAGTGACAAGCCTCATGGGCGAAATTTCAGAAGCGACTTCAAGCACACTAGCCCAGAAACTCGGTAAATATCATGCTGCAAAGACTGAAACCATTTTATAGCTCAGAGTTTGGCAATCTTTTTTTAGATAAAGTGAATTGTGATGATAAATGCCCTCTCTTCAACCCTTCCCTCATGGTGGGTCTCCCATTAATGAACAAAACCAACTAGCATTGGCCAGAGAAAGATATTCTGGAGTAAGCCAGTGTAGGATACTAAAGAATCACCACCATTTGAGAGTTAAGTGAGCTAGTCCATTTTCTTATTCTATCATCTCTATGTTTAATTTCCCTACAAATTGCAAGCATTCAAAAGAAAGATTTGGGAAAAAATGTTAACATTAAACTACTTAGCTGTCTTAACTTGTTAAGAGGCAGGGCTCATCTCTTTGACAAGTAAAATCATCTGGCATTATCCAGAGTAAAATACTAAAGTACACCCTTGCCCCTGAATGGTTAATTTATTTATGGTGGTATACTATACTGGCACACATACTGTAGCTTTCCATATCACATTTCCAAATTCATTTGAGAAAAGTCAATTTGAATACTTCATTTATGTTTCAGCTAAAAAGTCTAAGAAGCAATGTTTTGTCAGCTGTAATCTTCCTCCTGAAAGTACACTGTTGGAGCTGGTTGAAAAAAGATTAATCAAGGAGATGAATGATCAACCAGACCAGTTTTAATGAAACGTTCAGTCAGAAATTCTCACTGCAAGTCATTATAAAGGCCAAGAGTGTAATCACAGTTCATAATCTGTGAGCAAGAAATTGAGACGAGATATACTGGATATTCAGAGGAGAGTTTCCAAGGAATACAACAGATCCAATTTAAACTGCAGAATGGGATGTGTAATGAGACCATGTTAGGTAGCCAAAAGGCTCTAGGAGATTAGCAATCAATGGGTTTGGACATTACATAAGAACAGGGAAAAATGTAAAAATTTGTTTACCCTTATGAGTTTATCAATTAGAATGGTGTATCACAACACTTAGCCCTCCACATTCTGAATCTTGTTAATCCTGTCAGAAAAGGCTTGACCAAAAAAAAAAAGAAATGTTTTTTTAAAGATCCCTACCATGAGAGTCAGTAAGATTTTCCCATTGAAAGGAAAGGGGCAAAAAGTCTGTCAAACTTACTTGCCTTGACGACTGGCAAACCAAATGGTTTCAAATATCCAGTTTGAAGTGGGACTGTACCACAGTTCGCTTGCACGTTTATTCGCTAAATTAACTTTTTTGAAGTGCACGGGAAATGCTGTTTTTACAGTACGGAACAGTTAAGAAAAATTACATTTATTAACCGAGTGCGAGGGCCGTGCGACAAAGTGTTTGTCTCAGGTTTTCGTGAGGACCAAGCGATGTCTGTGCGAAAAACCCGAAGCCAAATACCTTCCAGTACGGACCGAGTAAACAAGGTTAATAAGGAATTTATTAGATGGCTCTTGGTTGGTTTTTATTTCCCATTTTTAACTCGGCTTTCGAACCGTTTACCTTCACTCGTCACTCGCTTGTTTTGCTTCTCGTTTCCACCAGTTAAACGTTCATTTATCGTAATTTTACACAATTGGCTTTAAACAAAAGCAGTACCAGTGTTCCAGCACATCAAACTACGCGAAATTTTTCAATATATATATACAGTCTTAATCCTCCTCAAATTTCATGAAAATCATCTAAAAGACTTTCCCGCCAAAACTTGCTAGTCCAGAACGAAGGTCCGATATTGTAAATTAGCATAATTACACACGTGATCATCAAAAATCCTGCGTGGTGATTGGCCAGAAAACTTCGTCATAATAGAATATAACCTGGCTCAGAAGCAAGATGGCAGCTACCTTAGTAAATGTTACCGAGGAGATTTTAAAAGTGCTAGTTCCCAATTTTCTTTCAAATAATCACCTGTGTAACTATACTGAAACAATTATTCGCGTCAGGTTCAGTGAAACTACTAAATAATCCTCTCGACTTTGTCTCGGGAATTATTCAACAATATTTACTGAGCCAGAGGCGAATAACTTAAATATCAGACCTTTAGCAAACAATTAGCATGCCTAATTCGGCGTATGGACCGAAAACAAGCTCAGCTATATAGTAATACTGAGGATTACCTGTTTGCGACCTATTTATTTCAATGACAATACAATTTCACACAATTTGGAGGAAAACCAAGAGGGACGGAAAATGCCCGTCTTCCCTCATCTTGCCGGCTCTCATGGACCACCAATAGTAAATCACCTGGGGCCGGTTCGAAGTACGATTAACCAAGGATTATCAGTTAATCTGTTGTTTTGGTTTCATTTATTTTGGTTGAACAATCTGATTCAGATTTTACAGCTTAAAACCTTTTTGTATAAATCTGAAATCTCTTAAAGAAAATTCCAACTTTTCTCAGCAATATGATCGAAAAGTTGTCCCCAACATTTTTGCTAATCTTGGATTAAGCTAATCACCTTCTGAACAACTTGATATTTACAGAAAAACAGATTGTTAGGTTAAAGGCTACATTTACATTAATTGTCAGCGGTGCAGATGAATCGAAAGCAACAATAAAACAAGTGTTCCTATTTTTTATTCACACATGTTGCTACAAAATTTTTCAACACTATTGCGTCAAAAACCTTTATATTTACAATTTGTCGAGAGAAAAATGTAGATATGATTTTACAAGGAGTGTTGTGTGCTGTACTGTGATTGGAAGGCCCAAATTCGTTCGATTTTGACTATTGTTTAATCTAGGTATGTTATTGGACATTCGAGTAACAATCCCTTTTTCAGCCATTTTAAAAGTCGACATTAAATTACAGACCAACAATGCATCAGAAATGCTTAACCGTGAATAGTTAGACTTAAACAAACTCTTTTAAAAATATAACACAATCTAAACCTATAGAGTTTCAAACTGCGTTTTTAAGTACTATCTAATATCGACCAGTGCTACGATTATTCCATGACTTTGTTTAAAATTTTAGTGAAAAGCATTAAATCTCAACCGTTTCTTAAACGACTTCGACCAACGTTGTCAACAGTCAGAACCAAGTACGTTATGTTGAACAAATTACAAGTTTTTTTCGTCCTGAATATGTACATTTACTTGTGTAAAAGATGACATGCCTCCCTCTTATTAAAGTAAGATCGGAACGTTTCGGATAAAACAGATGAAGTTTTGTTGAATCTGTTTTCTGAAGTCTAAGTCTGTCGTTATCCTTGGGCAGCATATCTATCTCTTCACAGAGTTGTCATAGAGCTCCGAGGATCCTAACTGATACATTAGCCCAAAATAAAACATTTATTTTACAGAACTTGGATGTTCTAGTAAGGTCACTTGTTAAAATCTCAAAAAATATTCAAGCGGTTAATGTCTCCGCATTATTCCCCCCCCCCATCAATTATAACGTTCTATTTACAACATGAGGGGGGCAATATAGACATAAATATGATACCGAGACATAATATCCTTTCTTATTCCCTGCTATATTAAATAGCTTGAAGTGTACAATTAAAAATATATATATAAATCAAGATGATTTGTTGATTTATGGTAAAGTACGCTATGACAATCACATGGTACCAAGTTGTATCACCAAACATACGGCAGGTAGCGAATCAAAATATGAGTTACATCAGAACCTTGCTGTGATGTCACTCTTCTCGCTCTGTCTGTTTAATCCCAGATGGTCTCCCTTCAACGGATCAACTCCTTTATCTGAAATGCTTCAGCAGTTTCGATCAACTTTCCCACCAAGGTAATGGACCACAGCTTTAGGATCGCTAATGTCCTCTTGCAGTAACATGTCGACCGCGGCTGTCCATTGTTGGAAACTTATACAAGAGCTCTACACGAATCGCATAATTACAGGTTGATATAGACTTATGACAATAGCCAGCTGTACTAGAATTTTCTCTGGTAGAGCATACCACAATGCTTGACGTTCGTTACATACAGTACATTTTCTAATGCAGGTTTAAAGCGACGAAAATTCTGAATGTTAGACGAATAATACAGATGAGAGCCCAGCTCAATATTCGAAGAAGTAGAGCGGTCAAGTTTTATGGCCAGCACATGATATTTTCAAAGTGCATAACAAAATGGCTGTAAAACCTTGCTTATTAGGTTCGCAAGAAGATGATTTACCCAGTTCGTTACTAACTAAAATATTGCATGGTTGATAAGAACTTCAGGCTGTTCACGAAAATGTAGAAATGTTGAATACCCAAATGTAATCATTTGGGCACTTTAAACTGCGACTTTCTGACGCCAGCTATATGAACTAACGCTTTAGCTTAACCTGAAAAGTTTTTTTTTTTCCTTCATTCTGTTAAATATCGGTTCAATTTAGGCATGTGCCTTTTGCTTTAAGCCCCATACACACAACCAAGATTTCCTTGACAAGTTTTGACAAGTATAATTTGCACGTGTGTACGAAAAAATAGCAAGTTTTCCTTGACTAGTCGCTTTTATCAAAAGTTGGCATGTCCAGCTTTTGAGCAAGGCTCCTTGTCAAGCAATAGTTGTCAAGGAAAAGTTGTCCAAGAGAACTTGGTCGTGTTTTAAGTGGCTTTAATGTATAACGTGGAACGTAAGGTCTTCAATTTGTAATCAGACAAAGAGCACGCCATGTGAGTTTACGTTGTCTAACGGTACAGCATGTTCACGCGATACTACGATACTGTAAATGGCGATACAGCAAGTTATGAAAAGTTACGTCACGTGACGGAACCTCACGTGACAATACGACGTGTTGTGACGTCAGTGGTGTGGGGGGACATTGAACTCTAAGAAGACTGGAACGCTATCGCGTAGTACCAGGCTTCACGATTGAATGAAGCCGACATGGGGGCAGCCATGTAGGTCAAAAACACGCGTGGGAAAAAGTTGTATTGAACCTATACTTTTCATTGACAGTTAATTCTGACAAATATGCAGTAATACCGACATTTTCCTCTACTTACTATGGATAAAAAAGAAAACTGTCAAAAAATCGGAAAGTTGGGTGATGTTTTTCACAGTAAGTTGTGTGTTCTATTGCGTAGGGGACTGGGGTGACCTACATGTCAACCTCCATGATGGCTTCAAAAAACAATTTGCAGGTATCGTTCCAGTCTTTTTAGAGTTCAATGGTGGGGGATCACGTTTCCTTGGGCGGTCTGACAGGTAATACTTCTCACTGGGGACAACCGAAAGGGTGTGGGAAAAATTGCCGCCCTCACCCCACTAGTGAATTCAAATGAGAGAACACAAAATATATTAAGTATTTTGGTGTTGACTCGAACAGAAACTACGCGTTCCAAAGATTGATAGTGAACCAAAACCGAATGGAGTTGGAAGACTCCATTGTTTTCACTTGGCGCGTGTACTCGTGTAGAAACTTAGCAAGAACATACCTGTTCTAAAGCTGAACAGTCTTTTCCTCGGCTCAAGTAATGTGTTTTCCAGAATTTTAACAGACATCTGCAGTTCAAAGAAGTCGAGAAAAACATCACGTTAGATTATGATGCCTGGTGACAGTATGTTGTCATCAGAAGGAATAAGAATAGATTGTTATGCGAACGAACATCGAGAAGAGGGAAACTGACTAAATTGGAAGATGAAATGTTGGTCATTAGAGCAATCATTAGGTCTTTATCAAAAAGAAATAGATTGTTGAATAAGCTAACGTGTAAACATCTGAGTTACTTTGCATTAACTCCTTTCTCATCTTACGAGAGAAGTATGAGAAGGGTTCACATTTTCAGTCAATTTCCCGACTTAGTTGCGAAGTTCTCAGAAGAATTAAGTCTAACGTTCTTTTTGAATCCCTTAAGTTTTTAAATATTTGTTGACATTTCCCAGCTACCTGTTTTAAGCAATTCATTGCAACTATTAATAAAAATAATCAATAACAAACAATGGATTTTTAAGGTTTTGAAGTTCACAAGTTCGGACGATTTAATGTAATTTTATCTCTTTCTCATGGTATGTCTTCTACTTGAGAGTATTATCGTCTGGCATTAGCCAAGATAAAACACTAAAAGATCGCTAACGTCTGGAAAGTGTTACGCAGAAGATTTTAACGGAGTCGCTCGTCATTTTTATACGAGATCTGGCAACCTCGAACCAAAAGGAACTAGTAACGAACTGGAACAAGAGTCGATTGTGAATTTAAGGTTTTCATCGAAACTATTAAATTCTGATAGCAAAAAAGGAATATCACAGGGCCTGATGAGAACCAATGTGTCATCTACATACCGACGATAAAATTTTATGACGCCTGACTGAATCAGGTCGGAAACAATAATACTTTCAAATTCGGTCAAAATTATGCTGGCGAAAACCGGACCAAGAGATGATCTCATCGAAACACCATCAATTTGTTCGTATAGTTGATTGTTAAAAAATAGGAATAATATAAAAGGAATCGAGAATGAGTTTTTTTTTAACGACCGTTTGTTCAGCGAAGTTAGAATTAGGCTTTCATTGTAAACACGTTTCAAAATAATATTTACAATTTTCTTCATATGGAACATTGGTGAACAAAAATTCGACGTCAAACGAGACATATCTGTAACCAGCCGAAAATAGCTCATTCGGAATCGTATTGATGGCTTCAACGGCTTCGAAAGAATCGCAGAGTGTAAAATCATTCAATGTTAAAGGATTAAGTAAGTTAGAAAGGAATTTACCTACGTTATAGTGCGAAGTATTGGTAGTATCGATGATTGGTCGAAATGTGGGAATAGAAACAAAAGGTTTGTGAGTTTTCGGTAGCCCATGCGCTCGGCCAAAATATGCAGCTTTAGGTCGCAGAAATTTAAATTCGCCGTCTGAAATTTCGCCTTGTTTCAAAAAAGTAGAAAGGTATGTTTGTAGTAATATAAGTCTAGTAGAAGTAGGATCAGTAAAAACTTTCTTGAATTTATGAGGATTGTCAATAAGAGAGAATTAACAAAAGATATAATCCGACTTTTTCATAACAACAATTACCCTTATCCGGTTTGAGAATGGCAAAATTAAAGTGCATACTTCTGAGAACGCGGATTATGAACTGGAACAAGATGATGGAAAATTCAAAATAGCTTATAAAAGCTACCAGTTAGCAGCAATTATAACTAAACTTCTAGTAACAGTTGGACTTTTCTAGCCAATACTAAACGCACAGAAATAAATTTAAAATGAGCAGCATTTTGTTGTTTTTGTAGCAATAAACTACGTTTTGACCTACAAATAAGCGAAACACGGCACGTTTTTAGCTAGCGTTTGGACAAGACAATTTGCTCCATCATTTTTGAATTTACCGCCAGCCTGGCTGAGTCCCTCACAAATGGTCCTGGGCAAGAGGCTGTGCCCTCCCATAATTAATGATTACACAACCGCGGAGAAAGAAGACACTAGATTAGGACACCAAGAAACCAGACACGACACCTCAGGCACTCACCGTAAATTGTCTAGTATTAAACCAGGTTTCTTAAGCATAGCTTCCTCTGTTCTGAATGCCTTGAGATAAACAGGCAGATGTCCTTCGTTCAACGCGAACATTAAAAATACCAACGAAGTGTTCAAACAGCTCACATTTTCCTAAAGAAATCAATTAAAAGTTAGTATTTAGTGGAAAAAAAATTGTGTTTATATATTTGTATACATATATATGTAAAGAACAACACCATTAGTTTTAATTAGTTTTAACAACACCGCTGTTAGTTTTAATACACGTTCCTGGTGTTGTTCTATATAATTTTTTGGGAAAAGTATTACGATAATTGGTTGTTATTGCTCTATATATATGTGTATAAATGTGTGTATGCGGTTCTTACATAGGCTGGTATTTGTTTCTCTCTCTCTATATATATATGCGTGCATTTGTTTGCGTTTACGTATGCATGTGGGTATGAGTATGTGAGTGTGTATGCACATGTATCTGTATCTACATCTGTAACTGCTGGATTATACCACATAGAATACTTACCTGTGTAAGAGTCTCAACAGTGACAGACATGATGAGTTTGTGTAGGAGATCCACACGCTGTTCCCCATTCGATATCAAAGAGGCAAGTCTGGAGGCTAAATAAATCAAAATGATAAAAGGCAAAGTTTTAACTTTTTGAGTTGCTTTATTGCCTTCAAAATGCATTTGAGTAATTGCTCTAGATGTCATGTCAAAATTAAATAATTTTGACTGAAAGCACTTTCTTCTTTTCTTTCTTCTCAACCGGCTAAAAAACAAAGCGAGTGACCTACCCCTCAAAAACTTTAAACTTTGGGAACTAAGTTCAAAAGAATTACCGGAAGAATAATTTACCACAGTTACAAGGAACCATTTTGAGGTTCTTTAACTTACGGCTGCAATATTCCCTCCGTGAAACAAAGTGTTCGTAAGACAGAACCAGGCAACGCATGAACATGTTTGAATCAATCACGTTTGTCGTCATCACGGACACAAATCTGTCAAACTGAAAACCAAAAAGCCACCATTGATCAAAATTTAGCCAAAAATCACATGAAAAGGATACGAATTAAGTGACGCAATGTCTCAAGTCAGTAACTGGAGTCAAGTCATTACTTTTAGTGATGTCATTTAGCATTACTCACTACTACAAATATTTCTTTTTGTGACGGTAATAAGTTTTATCAGTTAAGATCGCTATATACTTCAAGGCCCTCTGCTTCTGACAGGATTAAGAAATCACATGAGCTAAAAACACAATCTCTGCTTTAATTCTTCGCTGAGCAGAACAGCCCTTTTTGTGTCTTTTTTAGGCTAATGCTAAACGACTTTACTCAGCTTGGCAAACTGCAATACCAAGTTTTATGTTTTGCAATTGAGCAAAAATATTTAACCAATACTGATTAGCACTCATCCTTAGCAAATAATGAAATAGATTTACACTTGGAAAGGTAATTTGTTCAGTTCTCACCTCAGCATCTGTGATAGAATCGTTAAACTCCTTAAAACCAGTGGAATTGAATTTCATTAATTCCCCAAGCAAGTCGAAGCTACTTTGAAGAACCTCTTTTGTCTTCATTTCTTCAGAACAGATATGCTTCACAAGCAATTTCAATAAACCACGATTGATCAAGAAAATCTGGTCTGCGTATGAGGCTCTTCCTCGAAGGAATCCTTCTATGGCTCTAGACAGCCAAAATCTATGTACAAAGGATGAAGCCAGTTATAGTGCAAGTAAATTACACGTATGATAAAAATAAACAATATTAAATGAATTACAGTAGTTCTCCTTCGAATGTTTCTGTTTCAGTGGATCGATTTGCGGAGATTTAATTTTAAAGTTGTGTTTAAGAATATTACAAAAAGAATAGTACTTGAAGACAAAAGTGTAACATCATAAACAAACAAGTACGGGAATGAGTCACCGAACGAGCGAACGGACCAAACGAACAAAGCAACAAACGAGCAGACAAACGAACGTGCGAACGAACAGACGTGCGAACGAACGAACAAATGAACGGACATACATGAAATAAACCAAATAAATTCAACTGGTCTTACGATATATTTGCAATAGGGACGAATTATCACTATTATACTTTGTCATCTTGTTTTAAATTCAAATGTTGGATTGCACAAGCTGTTAGTTGTTTTAAATGCAAGTATGTTTCCTGGGGTTTTCTATCATCCTCACCTTAAAGATGAATGATTGGGAACAGACTTCAAGACATCTAAGGTTTTCGTCAACAATCCTTTTTCACCTTCACAACACAACCTGATATCGCAATTACTAATCGCTTCAGGAATCGGGTGATTATTTTGTTCTGCAACAAAAACAGAAACCGATGTTATTAGGATAACTCAAGCAACGAGGTAGAAGTTGGTGTTCCTGCATTTCAGGTTTGTTCTCACTAATTTCAATGTTTGTTTCCTGGTTCGACCACAAAGATGGGATCTCTTGTAACCAATTTACAACATTGCACTGTTTCATAACTTCATCGCGGCAAATTTGTTTTTACGTAGGGAAATCATTTCAGCTTTTCCGAGTTAAAAAAAATAAACGCTATAGCAGTTATGCTGCGATAAATCTTTAAATACTGAACTCCACGCATTGGATTTGTCTCAAGAAATTTGAGTTGGTCCATTCCAGTTGAATCCATACAGATGCAAAGTACATCAGGGATGTTTTTCATATAAACACTTTATCGTACATATAAATATTACTTATGTCAAGTGAACTGAATATAATAGAAATTGGGTCCTTAAATCTTCCAGACAGTGAATGGCGACCCGAATGCATTTTACCGTAGGTAACGCGATGTGATTTTACTCTTGAACAGAAGAGCCACGGTCAAAAAGAAATAACCGGGGATAGCTTTGGATCTATGAAGGCCGGGCGACTTAGCTATTGTTAAAAAGCATGGCTTTTTGTCAAGAATGAACCATGACTTACGGAAGCAGACCAAGTATATATTGCCAGACCAAAATAGCAAAAATTGTGTTCGACAATATTCACAAACATTCTTGTTGTCCACAAAATAGGTTTGCTTCCATAACGTATAATTCATTACTTTTACAGACGAAAACTCTAGGAAAAATCTCCCTGTTTTTTTCAAGCCTTAAGAATGTATTTCTCCGAAACAAAAATTCTCGTAATCTCTGACGAGAATCGATTTAATTCTGTAATTTATTGCTTGTTACAGCTTTGGGGCTTTCTGGTCGAAAAGGTTTACGAAGGTACAGTTTGTAAGTTTATTAAGCTTGAAAACTAATTGTTAAAGAAAATGTTACTGACCATAAATTGTTTTTAGTTCGTTTAATTCTCCAGGAGTCAGAAGAAGATACTTTTTGCTAAAACAAGATAAAAAATCAGTGCGTTATTAAGGATTTCGCAAACGTTTCTGTAGATTGTGAATACTTTGAAAAGTATGATGTCCAAAAGGTTTGGCAGAAGTGACTCTCTTCGCTTCCCGAAGGCCCAAGAGCGGCACATTTAACTGTTTTCATCTTAATTCAATATTTGGATACGGGCATTTTGGGGCACTTTGAATTTTTTAGTAGCTGTTACTTTTCCCATGTCCCTCTGTTCACAAAATAGTTTAAGCAACTTCTGTCCAAAAATTGATCTACAGAGAAGGGAAATAAAGGTAGTGGTATTACTTACTCGTGATGATCGCAAAAGCTGTGCATTAAACGAAGAAACTGGATCTTGAGAGCAGTCTCCTGAAAATGAACATATTTATTGAATTTCCTACACAGAAATGTAGGAAGAATGGAAGGAAGAATGGAAGGAAGAATGAAAGGAAGAATGAAAGGAAGAATGGAAGGAAGAATGAAAGGAAGAATGAAAGGAAGAATGAAAGGAAGAATGAAAGGAAGAATGAAAGGAAGAATGAAAGGAAGAATGAAAGGAAGAATGAAAGGAAGAATGAAAGGAAGAATGGAAGTATAGAAGAGAGGAAAGGTAAAATAAGGAAGAAAGCGAAGGGAAAAATGAAGGAAGGAAATATTATAAAATGAGTTAAAAACAATGAAAAATTTTATAAGTCGAAGTAGGCTTTATGAACTTCATACCTGAGGGCAATGACACTCTTCACTGAACGAATGTTCACTGGAAAACAAAAATACAACTTGTTATCATGACACGTTTAGAGTTAAGATATTACAAAGAAGTATTCAGGATTTAGAATAGCGTACAGCTAAATCGACGCTAGCACTCTCAGGTTCACAATATCTTTCTAGAGTAACCTCGATTTTTAAACTTCTTCAGCATCTTCTACAGCAGTGGTTACTCTCTCCGCGAAATTTGATCCCTCACCCGGGTTCAACTTTAGCTCAAAAACATTTCTTTCTAACTCATTATTACTAAATTGAAATCCAACCAGGTTAGGGTTCTGACTACGTGATTTTATTTCACTTTAAATTACTATATATCGTAAAAATATTAACATTTTGAACATAATACTTGAGGGACTTCTCTCCCAAGTAATCTATCCACCTACTTGCCTCCTTCCTGTGATGCCTATCGCACCAAATCAGACCAGCAATGCCTGCCACTCTGCACTCGTTCCTAAACATGAACTATCACTATGAAGTATCACTATTAAGTACAAAAATCCTGACATCGGTACCTGTCTTCATTCCAATTCAGTCCATCAAAGAATACGCATAGTTTGGGGATCAAACGAAAAGCAGCAAGACGCTCTTGAACCTAAACGAGAATATATTTTGCAATTGTTATGTTGAAAAAGTGAATGTTCAGTAGACGGATTGTAGAACGAACTGTAAACGAACTTACAGACAAATAAACGAACGAAACCAGCAAAAGAATCAACGGACAAAGGAATAAACAAAGAAAAGGATAGAAGGGAGGGAGGAAGGAAGGAAGGGAGGGAGGAAGGAAGGAAGGGAGGGAGGAAGGAAGGAAGGGAGGGAGGAAGGAAGGAAGGAAGGAAGGAAGGAAGGGAGGAAGGAAGGAAGGAAGGAAGGAAGGAAGGAAGGGAGGAAGGAAGGAAGGAAGGAAGGAAGGAAGGAAGGAAGGAAGGAAGGAAGGAAGGGAGGGAGGGAGGGAGGGAGGAAGGAGGGAAGGAAGGAAGGAAGGAAGGAAGGAAGGAAGGAAGGAAGGAAGGAAGGAAGGAAGGAAGGAACCAACGAACGAACAAACAAACAAACAATCAATCGATAGCTAAATAAACAGTTAGATTAAGGGTAGATAGAAAGGAAAGTTAACTACTGGTTTGTTGGTTATATGAATGGACGCATGCAAGGGTAGATGGATAGTCGCAGAGACGTTGGGAAGAAGGGACAGATTCACGCACGGAGGACCAGGCAGACCAGTGGGCGGCTGGAAGATGGGACAAAATGACAGACGAATGGAAGGATGAGCGAAACAGATTTTTCCCAGTATTTTCAAAATGATTAACTGGCGAAACAGGTAACATTAGCTTATGGCTGGCCGGCCGGCTGGCTGGCTGAATAAATTTTATAAAGTACTTTTACACTACAATACCTCAGACTTGTGTTTCCCAGTAAGCAAAATACAAAGCACAAAAAGTGCTTCCACTTTGAGCATAACTTCTTGCACTTCTTGAACTAACCGCAGGGATAACGAGAAATACGGAGATTGCAAAATCGAGGGACCATCATCAGTAGTTCGAGCATCTAATAAAAAAATTTATATCAGCTTAAAAAATTCCTGTTTGGGCTGAAAACCTGTTCGTTGGTACGCAATGCCACGCAATATTAGCAATTATTATGAATCACTATAACCCGTACGTGAACCAAAGTAAATGACAGTGTGCCCTTGACCCCACTTCAAGGGTTAATCTGATAACCAGAAACGACTGCACGCAACAATTTTATCTAGTTTTAACAAAAGCGGAACTTCGGTTACAGAAGTCATCTTACGTTACAGAAGTCATCTTACGTTACAGAAGTCATCTTACGTTACAGAAGTCATCTTACGTTACAGAAGTCATCTTACGTTACAGAAGTCATCTTACGTCATCTTAAACAGCCGTATTGTCGGGTCAGTTGTTGTTAATGACTTTTGCCTTGTAAATAATAGCTTCCTCTCTCAGGTATAGGATTCCTAACTTCCTTTGTCTACATCACACTGTATATGTAGACCTTGGCTTGTTTTGTACATCATTCTGTCTATTTTTCGGAATATGTTTTATTTTGTACTTTCAGAAGTCAATTTCAAGGAAGGTAGAATGTTTCTGAAGTTCGTTAACAAAAGCTTTTTTTCCTAAGAAACAAGACGTGCCTTTGCAAAATTTGGTAAAGGAAATTTTCGAGTGTTAGGCTCTGTTTCATGCGATAGAGTGTAAATGCAAATATTCGTCTTATTACTTGACTCTGGCTAACTCCTGATGACCTGACTTTTTCAATGAGGGAGAGATTTAGGATCGGAAAGAGATTAAGACCCCGTTTACACTAAACTGGTACGAGGTCAGACCGGCACGACTTGAGATCGCTCTCGATACAAATCCTTGTTTTAGTTTACATGAGACCAGTTCAAAAAATAACCTTGGTCAGTTCTCGCTAATTTCGTGTCGGCGCTGGACCGACACGAATGATTTCAGACCAGTTCGAACTCGGACCGGAAGGAACGTTTCTTTATGAAAACGCGAAATCTCTCCAGACCAATGATTTATAGTATGAACAAGATAAGAAATGTTGCTGGGAATTAACGAAAACTCGGAATAAGATCTGAAACATTTGCAAGTACATGGCTTTAGTTTCATTCCAGTCCCACGTAAATACCTCTCAGAAAATCTTCACTTATGTAGTGGTCTGAATTCGTACCGGTCTCACGTAAATGAGGTCCAAGACTATCTCGGTTCTCTCTTTTTGGCCCGAATCCCACTTTTATCATCTTCCCCTGGCTAACACAAGACGATCTTACTCGTCAAGAGAACATGTCTCAGGCCAGCAAGAGTTCAGCCACTTCTTGAGTGTCTGACCGTGAAGTAAATTGATAAACCATTTGAACTTTACGTCCGTTCGATAACAGGGTTATTTCAACACAGACGTATTGTAGATAAATAAATAATTAAGAGAAGCCAACCTTCAAACATGCCATTGAAAAAACTAGTAATCTGTTGGAGCCTTCCAAACGTTGAGCCTACAATTAACAATGAAAATATATTTGGAGAAAAAAAAAATTTGAAATGAAAATAGGGTTGAAAAATATTATGTATCTTACGTCAAAAACTATATAAAGTTTCACTGTAAGCTAATCAGTCAAGGTAATATTTCGACTTCATTTCCAACATATGTTTTAAGTGTTAAACTTTAAAAAATAATCCCATGACCTGCTAAAACAATTGTTGCACTTACCTAATGGGTCACTTGCTAACCTGCTAACCCTTGGCAGAAATTCCGGGACTGAAATAATAATGCCTAAATAAAATATTACCACAAAAATATCTCGATTTAACCCATTGTCTGTTTGGATCAATAATTCATCCAGTGAATTTAACAGCTTAAGCAGGTCAGGGCACAAAAGAAGGGTTGGACACTGGCCAATTTTCTGGTCAGATGAGGCAAACTCTTTTTGAAGGATAAGGTGTATCTTTGGTTATTTATGTCTGATGAGTTCACTGACAAGATGAATGATGAGAGGTAAGATGTCCATCATGTAATGCATGTGGACTGCAAAGCATGTGATGAAAGTGAACTCTGAGTGCACCCAGACTGATATATATTTTGTTTAGTATAACAAAGCATAACGTTGAGTAATGCTAAATATGTATACATATAACATTAAAAACAAGCTGGACACACAACAAAGACTTCCTCAATGACCATTAAGCATGCATGTGTTGATAATTCAAGAGGCATGCCAATGTGAAATGCTGTAAAGTAAAAAATTAATAAACATCCATAACTCTTGTTTAGATTGTGCGGCCAGTGAAATACCAGTGATGTGTCTCCAACACTATGTCAACCCAAGAGAGCAACTGGATAAACCACTTGCTTGTGTTGTCCATGAAAAATACACGTCCAGCAACCCTTGAGACCTTATTTTGTGCTCAACTACTTGGTTAAGAATATTCACAACCAACCAACACTGTTATAGTCAACTAGAAAAGTGGACTTGAGCAAGAGTTGAACTTGCATGTAGGGATTTTGGGACAGCTGGTTGAGCTATGGGAACAGTATGCTGTTGTGACAACTTAACAATTAACCATGACGATGTGCAGTGTTTTGATTCTATTTCAGACTCATCCTCAGGGTAACATGAACAGAGTATTCCATGAAATATTCTCTTTATGTCACCCTGTTTGGTTGAATTTCTTTAATGTTACCTTGATTACTATCTGCAGTGTTAGCTCTCTCTTGAAACTTTTTATTGGTGTCTTGACTAAGCACTAGGTTGTTTTAAGATAGAAAGGATTAGTCTTTCAAATGTTGCCAAGGAAATATTGCAAAACTGGGAAAAAATGCCGGGAAATATCTGAACTAAGTTAGCAACATACATGTACTTCGGTCTTCTCCAGAGTCCACATCAGCCAAAACGAAGTATAAAACACGACAGAAATTTGCAATCTGTTGGTCATTCATTTGTGATATAAGCCCCGGCAAATTCCTTACTTCCTTCAATGAGATTATATCTCCACAAGATCGCAGCACGTCTTCAAGGACATGAGATGCATGTCTAAAATGTATAGTAAAATTATGAGGCAAAAAGCTTCCTTCACTTTTGTCACTATTATTGAGTGATTAAAGTCAACTATATGTACATGATTACATCCATATGTCCAAAGGGAATGAAGTGTTCAAGTTTCATTTACTAAATATGGAATACTTATTAAGCTTGGGAACTATTTAATTTGTGCATTTGGTTTGAATGATACGAAGCAAGATATGGGTTGCAGTATACAAAAAGTAGCCACACATATAGAGTAACTACCATTAAATAATACAGTTTTAAATACGTTGATACCATGGTGATTGGTAATTTAAGATAAAGTAAGAGAAAATGAAGAGGAATATATGCACTAAAGAGGTATACACAGTTACCAAAGACTGTTGGATCGTTTAGTTCTTAAAAGAACTGTATGAAACTTAAAGAGGTAAAATTCTACGTAAAGAATAAGCCTAAAGAATTAGAAAAAAGCACGATGCATTTCGGCAGACCACTTATCAAGTGCTATATGTCTGCTAACTAAAGAAACAAATCACCTGCTTATATAGTCTAAAGAAAACTGATGACATCGACCCAACGGTATGTGGGAGAGTCAAAATAGGAATAGTTGGAAAACAAATTCCTTTTGCCGGCATAGAATCAGGATCATTAAGTTTTATGTAAATGGTTTCCATCACCTTCAATTGAAAGGCGGAACGGCATTTGTAAAGAATTCTAAAATTATCGTCTGAGTAGGTTTCGGCGCAAGACTTGTTGGACAGAAGATGTTTGCCAACAGCTGAATCACAACTGATGAATTGACTGGAACGGCCTAGTCGTTCTGTTCTGGTTGTCGACGTGATGGCTGAGTTTTATTTCTAATGGCGCTAGGAACATGTTGTTTGATCCTATCACCCAGTCTCTGATTAGTTCTACCGACATAGCGAGATCCACATTCGCATTTAAATTTGTAAATAACACAGCTTGACGAAGAAGCAGGTAGAGACTCTTTGTGAGTTGGTGGGAGGATAGTTTTCGTCGAAAAAATGCCAACGAATCTAGCAACAAAAAATGTTTGCTCAGTAATTAGCTTGATCGATTGTCCAAAAGTTTCGGAAATTTGTCCTATCCATGGAAGTTTTAAATAGACTGGACATTTAGCGAGTCCAATCGGTTTGTCTTTTTCACTTTGATTAAAAGCCCTATCAAGTATTCTTTCCGGGTAGCCACTAGATAAAAATATAGATTTCAACTTGTCAAGATCACTTTGAAGAAATTTCTCAGATGAAATCTTATAAGTACGATCAACTAAACATTTAATCAAGGAGAGTTTTTGCTTTCTAGCACTGAAGGAATCAAATCTTGTGTACAGGCCCGTAAAAGTCGGTTTCCTGTAAACACTTGTCATGAAGCCCGTGTCCTCTTTGTGCACGAGTACGTCGAGGAAAGGAAGTTTATTATCTTTGTCATACTCACAAGTAAATTTTAATGATAGGTGAATATTGTTGAGGCTATCTAGAAAGGCATAAGCTGTACTGTAGCCATTAAATATTCCGAAAGTGTCATCTACATACCATTTGTACCACTCCGGTAGTTCGTGCGATATAGATCAGAACAGTCTAGACTCGAAATATCCGACAAAGATATTTGCTAGAACAGGGCCTAATGGTGACCCCATTGCCACTCCATCGATCTGTTTGAACATAGTGTCACCAAAGCTAAATTCTACCCCCTTTGTGGCGGCAATCATAAGTTCACAGAAAGCGCCTTCAGAAATTTCTGGTGGTGTAATATCTGTGTGGTATAAAGTATTGGCACAAATACTTATAGTTTCATCCAGAGGGATATTTGTAAATAAGCTTACTATGTCAAATGAACACATGACCAGATTCTTCGTGTCAATAGTTATTTCTCGTAGCTCTATATTCATCCATCATTAAAATTTACTTGTGAGTATGACAAAGATAATAAACTTCCTTTCCTCGACGTACTCGTGCACAAAGAGGACACGGGCTTCATGACAAGTGTTTACAGGAAACCGACTTTTACGGGCCTGTACACAAGATTTGATTCCTTCAGTGCTAGAAAGCAAAAACTCTCCTTGATTAAATGTTTAATTGATCGTACTTATAAGATTTCATCTGAGAAATTTCTTCAAAGTGATCTTGACAAGTTGAAATCTATATTTTTATCTAATGGCTACCCGGAAAGAATACTTGATAGGGCTTTTAATCAAAGTGAAAAAGACAAACCGATTGGACTCGCTAAATGTCCAGTCTATTTAAAACTTCCATGGATAGGACAAATTTCCGAAACTTTTGGACAATCGATCAAGCTAATTACTGAGCAAACATTTTTTGTTGCTAGATTCGTTGGCATTTTTTCGACGAAAACTATCCTCCCACCAACTCACAAAGAGTCTCTACCTGCTTCTTCGTCAAGCTGTGTTATTTACAAATTTAAATGCGAATGTGGATCTCGCTATGTGAATAGAACTAATCAGAGACTGGGTAATAGGATCAAACAACATGTTCCTAGCGCCATTAGAAATAAAACTCAGCCATCACGTCGACAACCAGAACAGAACGACTAGGCCGTTCCAGTCAATTCATCAGTTGTGATTCAGCTGTTGGCAAACATCTTCTGTCCAACAAGTCTTGCGTCGAAACCTACTCAGACGATAATTTTAGAATTCTTTACAAATGCCGTTCCGCCTTTCAATTGAAGGTGATGGAAGGCATTTACATAAAACTTAATGATCCTGATTCTATGCCGGCAAAAGGAATTTGTTTTCCAACTATTCCTATTTTGACTCTTCCACATACCGTTGGGTCGATGTCATCAGTTTTCTTTAGACTATATAAGCAGGTGATTTGTTTCTTTAGTTAGCAGACATATAGCACTTGATAAGTGGTCTGCCGAAATGCATCGTGCTTTTTTCTAATTCTTTAGGCTTATTCTTTACGTAGAATTTTACCTCTTTAAGTTTCATACAGTTCTTTTAAGAACTAAACGATCCAACAGTCTTTGGTAACTGTGTTTACCTCTTTAGTGCGTGTATTCCTCTTCATTTTCTCTTACTTTATCTTAAATTACCAATCACCATGGTATCAACGTATTTAAAAACTGTGTTTAAATTTGTTACCACGACAAAATCGCTGTTTCATTAAATAACAATTAAAAAATAATGACTGGTATGTCTTGGTCTGGTGCAGGTGTTTTATCCCACAATTTTTATATTATGATAAACTTCAGGGGAGCCTTTGACTTTTTTTATGCCAGTATATGTTATTTAACTCATTAAGGGGCGGGGCTCATCCCCAAGTAAAATCATCAGGTGTTAGCAAGAGTAAAATTATAGTTTGCCCCTGCCCCATAATGGGTTAAATAGAACCAAAATATGAAGAAAAATTGTCTGACAGACATGCTTCTTCAATTTGACTAATGTTCAGACAATTATTGTTATCTCCTTATATCACAGTTCAGAACAATACAAGCAGTGGCAATTTTAAGGGGGGCCTGAGGGGGCATGCCCCCCCTGTTGAACCTCTGATAGTCACGAGCCATCGCTATTTTTAATTAAAGTGATTATTGGCAATTGGAGTTTGGCTTTTTATTTGTTTATTGCAAATGCAGTTCTATAAATTTGTTACATCTTCATTCAAAAGAAAATTTTGCTCTAAACTCTGTGCATGGAGTATGCTCCTAGGTAACTCAGGCCCCCTCTGGTTCATGCTAGAACTGCCACTGAATACAAGTCAAGTACACTTACGCAGATGTTTCCTTCTCCTTCAAGAGTGAAAATAAATGATTGATGAACTGCTTATTCAGTCCTAGATTTCTTGCCACATTGTTAGCCTAATAAAGTAAATAAATTAATCATAGTAACTTAATTGCAACAAATATATAGGATGCATCACTAAATAAACATCTTTGAATGTCAGAAATCTTCAGCTATTCCCTGATTTAATATTTGTTTTCAACTTTCAATATACGTTGTTCATCATTGAAACCATCCAGTTCCTTGATTATTTTAAGCACATATCTAATATTGCTTCAAAACTATGACTTACGTAGCAGTTAATGTCATGTAACAAATCTAAAGCAGTAGAATTTAGATGTTGAAGTACTTCCGCTATAAATGAGAGTAGAGAAAAAGGTTATACATCAGATAGTTAAGGTAAAAGTAATAGTATTACTATATATTAAAATAAATAACACTAAAAGAGCTTAGAACTGAGAAATTTCCTAATAGCATAATTAAAATTTGTTAGCAAAGCAATGACTGTCACTTCATCAAAACAAAATATAGGAATGAGTTAACCAATTGCTTAACATATTCCTGCCCAGACAGCTAGCACATCTTTTCAGAATCAAGATCATTTGGTGTTGGCCAGAACAAGATTAAAAAAAAAACCCCAAAAAAGTGATCTAGAGTGGAATGGGTTAATAATCTCCAGCAAGCTAGAAAAAACTCCACTTTAGCAGCCATCAAAGTTTAGGTACACTCTACAGGTAAATAATAGTGGGTAAATATCCTTGAAAAATGAAGCATTGAATTCATTTTTTAACTTTCTCCTTAAGGTAAGTGTGAAATGTGCATACTCTGCATTTTACTTCTGGTATACAGTAATGTATAAAGTTTCATATCAGATGGGCAAACTTAAGGGTTTCTTAAAAACCTTAGATTTTAACATCAATGAAACCTTAACAGAATTTCATGATTTCACAAAGTTTGATCACCGAATATTCTGATTAACTATGTGTTCTTTCATAGAAGCATACTTACAGGTAGGTCGTGGATGGACATTTTCAAACCCATATTCTTGTTCATAACACAAAACCCTAAGAATTAACTTTAAAAAAAAAACAAAACAATAATTAAGAAATAGAAAAATGTTTGAGTACCTATCTATCTATCTATCTATCCATCTATCTATCCATCTATATATATATATATATATATATATATATATATATATATATGATGAAAAGTTTGTTCTCAAACTTTTATCTCAGAAAACTTCTGAGCTCCCCAATGGGAATTGAACCCATATCGGGAGACATGGGTTTGATTCCCATTGGGGAGCTCAGAAGTTTTCTGAGATAAAAGTTTGAGAACAAACTTTTCATCATACATATATCCAAGCTTACAAACATCTACACTTAGTAAGATGAAATTTACTTACACACACATATATATGTGTGTATGTGTGTGTGTGTGTGTGTATATATATATATATATGGATATAGCAAAAGCAAAAGTGTATCATACAAGAAACACAGTTGATGATTGGTTTGAGAGTGCTCGATACCATGTACATAGAGCGAAATAACTTTAATAAAGTTAGAAGAGCATTTGCTACTAACTTTATTAAAGTTATATATGGATATATATATATATATATGGATATATATGCATATGTATATGTATATATATGCATATGTATATACATAACATACCTGCTATGCATGCCCTTATTGGATAAGCCTCATTTTCACTCAGAGTAGAGACACCTTGACATCATTTTCATTTTGTATTAGAGTATAGAGACATGGATGCCAATGACATCATGAAAATTCAAAAAAACCTTGGTTATTTTATGAAAGAAATAGAAAATAGCTTTTAAATCTCTGTACTGTGATAGAGACATTCATAACACCACTTCAATGGGAAAAACACTAGAAAACACTCAGCTACACTTTGTGTTTTCACTAGGCATTTTCCCAGCTGAAATGACATGATTCATCTTTCTATCACAGCACAGTGACACTCAAACAATTTTCTATTTCTTAAGTATGTATGTAATATTTGTAATATGTATATATAATAATATGTAATGATAATATGTAATAATATATAATAATATGTATATATAATAATTTGTATATATATGTAATATTTAAAAACTGAGCTGGATTGCTTTATCGAGATTTAAAACACAAGGCGATAGCCAAGTGTTTTAGATCCAATAAAGCACAAACTGTGAGTTTTTTAAATGTCTTCTAAAATGAACCTCCTAATTTGCTAATTTGTGAAGAAAGTTTAGAAATTTATCTTTCGTAAGCCAAAAATATTGAATTTCTCCTTCATGTATAAAGGCACATGTATCTTTATCACATATGTAGATCCAACACACTCATGATTTTCTTTTGTCTTTTCCTCATGAATTAATAATGAATTTTAGAAATAATATTTAAAAACCAAGCTGGAGTGCTTTATTGGGATTTAAAACACAAGGCGATAGCCGAGTGCTTTAGACCAGATAAACCACATACTGCGAGCCTTTTAAATGTCTTCTAAAATAAACCTCCTAATACACTAATTCATGAACAAAGTTTGGAAATTTATCTTCCATAATACGAAAAGATTGAACTTCTTCTTCACATATAAAGGCACATGTATCTTTATCACATATATAGATACAACACACTTATGATTCTCTTTTGTCTTTTCCTCTGTTGCTACTCTGAGTTTCATGCACTCAGGCGATCATCAGTTGCCTGATAATCGCCTGAGCACGTGAAACTCAGAGTAGCGACAGCAAAAAATTTTGTCTATTTTACTTCTTTATTCACTCTACTGGTATGGTATTGAGCACTCTTCATTTTCAAACCAACACTGTAACCTTCCTGGTTCTCACCTTTGGTTTATATATATATATTTATGGAAATATGTACTTGGGTGAAAGACAAGGATATTAACACCACTTCAAGTGAAACAAACCCATACTGGGCAACTAGAGAAAAACTCTACTTGACTGTATGTACATACATACACATATGTATAGTTATATACAAGCATATAAACATACAGATATATTATGTGAGCTGTTTGGGTTCCCGCTGGGTCTACAGGAACTTAATCAAGGTCAGCCACTCCCTCCAAGGACATGATTATCACCACAAACTTGTGGTTTACATGTACTGACTTGCAGGCTTTCAACTGAATCTTCCAGGTGTAGCATCTCATACCTATTCATATCTTATTCCAGGTATGGCATCATTAACACTAATAATAACTGGATTACACCTAGACTTCTCAGGTGAAGAACCATATCAAATGTCCACTTAAGCCTAGACGTTTGGTCTGACTGGCCAAATGCATTCAATCAATATTCCTCCACATCACAACTTGAGCTAAAAATGTTTTTCATTTGCCAATAAATCTTCTGTTCCCGAGCCTATTATAGAACTAAAACGTAATTTTCCAAGACCGCACTGGTTTCGTCACTCAGTACACCATCCTATACTGCTAACTTCGAGGGCAACCCACGAAATAATCATCGCTCCAAGGCGATTTAGGCTGCATGCAATGAACTTTTATAATTAAAACTTTTAAACGTGACTTATGATACTTCACGTTCCCAAGGCACAACCCAAAGTGCTCTAAGATATTCACACTGTGTGGCATCCAAGAAATCATCCAAAATATCCCAATCTTACAGCAAAATGAGCTATTTTGTGGGTAACCGCAGATGGCCAGGTTGCTAACCAAAGACCTCAGAGTTGTCAAAATAGCATAGAAGAATGCAATCAATAGAAATAATGGTAAGAATTCGCCCGGAGCACAAAAAAGCAAGATCTTTCCATTAAGGTAGCTGTGTAAAATACTGAAAACTTTCACACCTCATATCTATCTCTTTACTTCCCGCAATATGAAGGAAGTAATAAGTCTGACTGGAAAAGGAACTGCCGTTGTCGAAAGGCCTCGCTTGTAACGCTAGCGGTCACACAAGGGTAGGTACTTCAAACCTGAATGTAAAATGATTTTATAAGCTTAAAAGCCGTACCTCGGGGCCGTAAAAATCATTAATAGTCCTGCTCAAGGCTGCTGACTTCACCCCTTCGTCTTCACCCGAGGAAGTTTCATCGTACAGAACTCGTAGTTCCTACAAATGAAACAAGTCTCCTTAGTTAATATAATTTATAAAGTTAAAGTTGTTATGTAACGTTGTTGTGCTTTTCCTAGTGCTAATTCAAGATAGGACTGATAGTTCTGCACTAAGTTTATCACTTACCATCAGTTGTTCAATGCACCCCTTCGCGTCGAAGTTATTGACAGATGAACATTTGTCCAGCTTTGCAAGGATTTTTGGCACGCCATTGAACTGCAAGCGTTTGTCGACATCCTCAAAGAAACCAGACGTTAACTGAAAATATAAAAACAGACAACGTGAATAGGACCCCTACACCTCAAGAAAACCAACATTACATGATACACTGAATATTAATCGAACACTTTCGAGTGCAGGAAAAAAAAAAAGCAATAAAACCGAAAACGTAATATTTCCGACTGAAACCAACCTGAAATACATTCAAAGGTTTTCCAGTTTCTCGCGATTGTGTGATCCTGCGGAGGATGTTTTGCGATCTAAGACGGCTTGCCATTTCTATTACCAATAATCCTTCGTGAACATATGTTGCCCTTTTATCTGCAGTCTAGCAACGTCTATTATCGAACGAAGAATAACCACAAACTGTAATTTGTATACGCTCTGCAAAAAGATTCGATTGGTAGCGAACTTCCGCTTGAGAAATCTCACCAATGGCGTTTCCCGATACATTCGAACGTCCTCGCGGGTCTGTCATTTCTAGCCAATCATGGCCAGTGTAATGTTAATTTGATGAACATCGTCTGCAGGCGCAATTAATATTAGAATGGGACTTCAAGGAATCTAAAAACGTATTTTCCTGTTGATCTCCACAAAGTACCATGCAGTCACGTTTTCGAATTTCTGCCGGTCGAGCAGCAGATTTTCCTTACCTTTTCATTCGGATTTGCAGCATATTTGTGAAACCACAACAGACAAGTGAGGTGGTAGGGTTAGAGTTCGTATTACCCATGGACACGATCAATTCAGTTATGCACGAAACGCATACAGTTTGCCCACATGGTGATTGTGGAGTAAAGATTCAAGCTTCCCCACACGGCCATGATATAACCTAAGGAATAATTTAGATACAAGTGAACAGTTCCTCTAGTTTGCGGTCCCACTGGCGTTTATCCTGTCATTACCTGTCATCTACCGTTTCAACAAAGAAATGGCAAACCATTTCCCGAAACCGCAAAGTTTCCGGAACCTTCTAGTTACCTATGTGGTTAGCCACCACGACAAAACCGAAGGCACACAAAATACTGTTAAAAGTAAAAAGGAAGGCAAATCTCCTCGACGTATTGAAGACAAAGGTAGTGTGTCCCATGTAAAAATCATTCCGAAAAAGCGTCTTTAACATTTAAAGAAACGAAATATTTTGATGACTAAACTATTAAAATACATTTGCCTACTAAAAATGTTGACTCGATGATTTTTCAGAGGGATATCAGGAATGCATGATTATGAAGCAAAATTCGTCTATCAGGCTCAAAAAAAGCAATTTCAGTGCGGCTGGAATAAACAGTTATATTATTACCAGTTTTTCAAGCAAGAACTTTTACTTCCCATTACGTTGCAATATATTGAAAGAAATATTGCGTTGCAGTTCTACATGGAACGGAAGATATTTTATTTTCTAAAGTTAACCAGGAAAAATCAAACCTATACGTGCGCGAAGGGTTAACCGTGCCGAAGCAATTCGTGCCAAGCTGTATCAAGCCGTGGCACGGTACTGCTCGGGGCTGATAAAGTTTATCAGAGGCGTAGGAAGTGGGGGGGGGGCAAGGGGGGCGATTACCCCCCGACTTTTCAAAGTGGGGGCGAACATATGTATTTGCCCCCCACTTTTTGGCACGGTGAACGTTTAAAAACATTCTGCACAAATTTTATGCGCTATATAGTACTTCTAAAACTTAAAACACGTGCATGTCATTCTATATTTGGCTCTGTATTTGGACTGAAAAAAAGTCGCCGATTGCTCGGCTACCAGATGTCCAGTTAGTGCCCCCCACTTCTGAAGAACTTCCTACGCCTCTGTTTATCATATAAACCGATCTGAGATAGACATTGTGCTATGCTGACTTCTACTCTCATGCTAATTTTAACGGAGTTCTGGCGCTCTTTTCTGTGCTTTTAAGGATTACTCTATAAACCAAAGCGGCACCAATCCTTACTGAGAAAAACAGTAAGGTAATGTCAGTACGGCTGAATGTAGCATAGTGCAACTTTTGTATTCATAAAAATAGTTGATGCTACGTGGGGATTTAAAAGCTTGTATCACTATGATTTCTCAACCGGTTGATCATTCCCAATTCATTGGATAAAATTTGTCCAGCTTTTAAGTTGAGTTGTTCAAAGTATAGTTAGCCCTATCCTCTTGCTTCATTTAAGTTGCCCATGGGTTTTAACAACACCACAGTGTCAGGATTG
This sequence comes from Heliopora coerulea, assembly GCA_030142905.1. Taxonomy (NCBI): domain Eukaryota; kingdom Metazoa; phylum Cnidaria; class Anthozoa; order Scleralcyonacea; family Helioporidae; genus Heliopora; species Heliopora coerulea. Next base: position 85,757 of record JASJOG010000101.1, on the reverse strand, counting down.
TACTTTTCACATTTGACTAGCTGTCATATGCTAAATTAAGACATGTCAGTCGAGACTTTTTACACCAAGTGGAAGTCATTCAAGACGGCCTGAATACACGATAAACCGTACTGCTCGATAGCTATGCTAAACTAAACCAAAATCATGTACTTTCAGACGACAACGGCGGCTAGATGTCGCTTCTTCTCAGGAATCAATGATTCTTTGGGTTTTCGTGGTCCGCCATCAAACTTCCGTACACGTCAAATCAGCGGGTTCTTCCTTTACCACCTGAGGCAGAAATTTAGCTTATCTATTCTTCGTTACAGCTCGTCGCATCCCTAAGTTGTGGCGTCACTTTTTGCTTATGTAATCATCAGTTAACCTGATTGCACAAGCAATCACGCTGCATGATACATAATTCGTGATCCGGCTTGCTAACGCTTGAACGGAACCGAATAGATTTTCGCGGAGGGTTAAATACCGACTCCTCTCTCTTACAAGCTTCCAGACGCATCTGAGGACAGAGTACGGACGCTACAACCGATAAATGGTTTTAAAATCACCCAGCAAATCTACACCCGACCGCATTTCGAAAACACAATCGCATAAACGTTCACTTTAGATGAATTTCGTATTCGCTTTAAAAATGGAGATGTTACATGATTTCCCATGGGCGATGAGGAAAGTGTCGGGGTTGTATTCAGGAGTAGGGTTTTGTCAGGTTTAGGGCTTTAGGATTACATTTTGGATTAGAGTTAAACATCTCTCTTCGTCTCGGCAAATCGTCCCCCGACGCGTAGTGACTGCGACCAGCGATGCTTCGTGGCCATGGCCTTTTGGGTTGCAGAATGGGATCCGGCACTGGCTTGCGGATGACAATTCTCAATTTTACAAAGAACTTCAAGCCTCGGAAAATTGTTGGGTTTGTGACACGAACATCTTCAAAATTATTTCGAGAACGCCAGAAATTCTTGTAGCGTCATGAACGCATTTCATGTGAATTAGCTTTTGCGTCTGGAAACCACACAGATTTCGTCTTTCTGCGTGATTTTTGCCCAGCATGAGCGCAAACTTATGAAATGACATGACAAGATTTGAAAGCATGCAAAATATCGTGACGAGTCACTGACGACTAATGACAACTTTCACAGTCATGGCTCATTATCAAGTGAGCTGAAACACAGGAAAAGCCATTTTCTTGTCCATAGTGTCCATAGAGCCCCTCTTGGGAAATCAGTTTAATCTGAATGGGGTTAGCGTGCTTAAAGTTTTACTACTTCCTTACTAGCTTGCGCTACTCCTACAGTTTCGGTAGGATGAAATGTTCTCTTATGCTTAACCTTGTTCGCATCACGCTTGTTCTGAATCACAGCCCTTGTGATTCAGTAACAGTCGACCAAAGTTTACATGACACATAGGGAAAAACAGAATCCTTTAATTTAAATTTTTTGTTTCTTCCTTAAGGGTAACATTAAGGCAACAGCTGTGGGAGCCATACGATCTAAAAACCTACCGGAATCGTTAACCAAAACCGCTACTTAAGGTTGTAATTCAATTTTCGAATATTACTTGCGATTATCAGGTGATGACTTTGTGCTGTTTCATATCCTGTAACGATTTTTCGCATTCATTCGGCCTTCCTAGCGTCATTCAGTACGCCCATTATCTGCTTCGGAGTAAATTCGATTTCTTTTCCCAGTAAACGTTTTAAATCTACCTTTCTTTAAAGGCTTGCTACCAATGCACAATTTGGAAGACAGCGTCCCTTTCTCGGTTTCAAAATAAACGAATTCCTTTTTATCAGAGTTTTTATGCCACAATTGAACTACAAACTTGAATATTTTTCATCCGTCTAAACATTCAGGATGTCTTCTTTGACGTCGTAATAACGTTTCTATGAAATTTCTTCAATGCTCTGCACTGGAGATGGCGAAGTTAAACCCACTGAATATAACAAGAGAGTTTTGTTTGATACACCTCATACGTTTATGACCCATTATTTCACATTTTAGGCTGTTTAGTAACGCTTTTTATTTTCCTTTCATTTACATCTTCGAACAATAGTACAGCACGTTAAGAACTGCCCCCTGGTTCGATCTCCCACTGAGGCTGTGTTAATGTCTTTCTCCAAGTTTCGCATTTTTCCGCGGCTATATTCCTTCCGGTACGGTTTCACCAACGTTGAGTGGTTATAAAATAAGTATTCTTTGTACATTTTTTCAAATAATAGTGAAATAAATTGTCTTTGGTACCATTTCCTCCCTGCCAACTGTTAATTGTCGATGTATTCTTACGCCTACAACACAGGATAAAGAAAACGCGTTAGGCACTCAAAAATCGTAATCTTTCACCAGCGTCGACAAAACTGAGTGTTAACGGCGGTTAGCCACGCGTTTATTGTCTCCAAGTCTTTCATATATTTTTCTCTTTAATATTCAATTGACTAATCCCGACAGTGTAACGGTGAAATTCACAGTTCTCGCCAAGTTTTTTCAATAAAGGTAAAAGGCTAATTGCAGCAGGTAATACTAGATGTGTAGGCTGAAGGGGAAGCTTCTGGGTTCACCTGAGTTTTCAGCAATTGAAAGGGTCTTTGGACACGTTTCAGACCACCCTTTCACAAGTACTTCCTACAAAAAACCACTGTTATTTCTTCCTCGATTATTAACAGGTCGATTACTTAGTTTCTTCGGCGAATGATGCATTTTCTGAGCAATAACGTCAGATACATATCTCCACAATATTCGATGAAAAGAATAGTACAAGTCAAGCCAGATTTCTTTCAAATATAGTGGATTTCGAACAAACGACATTGGGTGGATAATTATAGAACTGCTGGTAAAAATAACCGGCTACCGGCTATTAACAGAAGCCCTGAGAGTTGTCATTATTGTCTGACATATTCCGAAATTCCGCTGAAAATTTTAGTTGGGTAGGATGGGATTTGAACTTGTAACTCCAGGATAATCACCGATTATTTCAACTGGAATTCAGATCAAAAATGTTTTTGCTAAAACCTTTAGCATTTTACTTGAAAAATCACGGAAGTTCGAGAATGGCTTTACAGTCGACTTGGCCAACTAAACAACTTGGCTCAGCCTTAAGGTCAGCTCAGCCGAGTGAATACCAGCTTTGTTGAACCAATTTGGCTCAACCAGTTAGGACTACACATGACACCAACTCAGCCAATGAAAGACCAACTTGGTTCACCTAAAGATGATTTGTTTTGCTTTGTGCATTATTGGTTGGAAAAGGGCTTTCTGTCAGTTGTTTCTAACCTTTACCCTAATGCATTACTATTTGCTGTTTGGTTTAGCATCCCTTAAGTGTTTAAGAGGACCAAGTTGGTCATAGGATCAAGTCAATTTCTGAGCCAGGCCAAGGTGATACAGTACTGACTTAGGCTGAATTTGCATGGGCCAAGTTGGTAAGTGGGCTGAGATGACCAGTTTCATGAGAATGGATATAACAATTGTAGGTGTCACGCTTTCTAATATCAGTTGTTAATTCACATTGTCCCATGTCAAATGTTTCTCACAACTGTCAAGCTTCTAGTTTCTGAAGTACTTATAATAACACTGCCTGTTGAACCAAATTTTCTGAGTCCCACCTTTGCTTTGTTTTGCACTGGCAAGTATAATTTAAATTCTGCAGGAAGTTCGTCTTCTGAATATAGTCTATCTGAGAAGTATACTCGTCGGATACGACAGTTAGCATGAATCTAAACAGAAGTTGATTACAAAGGTTAGAACCTAATATTATAAACCACAGATAAAATTTTCAAATTACCAAGACAAGTCTCATAAAACCTCTACTTTAGCATGCACTAAGATATAGCAATAAACAAGGCTTCACAAGGGTGATAGCAGGCTACTACTTTGAAGATACCTCAAGGAAATGCTGGACTTCATTTCCAATATTATATGCTACTTCTTGGGATTGAATACAAAAAAAAAAAAAAACACATACAAGAATTTAAGATTCTATTTTAGCCTTACCTGTACTCTTAAAGTTTCAATATAGTTTGTACCATATGCTCTTCTCGTAAAGTCTGAAAGGTTGAACTAGACCATATGAAAAAAACAAAACAAAATAAAAAAAAATCACATGAAATTTCCTAAAATTTGAAACCATGTTTATCAATAAACAAAATGGAAATTTTGCATTTGTCAACAGATTGTTTGTTTTAAACAAAGTCGACTATGTGCTAAAATTATAAAATGGTTGAAATTCTCACTCAATAAGAAGGGGAACATATATCCTGTGTGCTTTTATACCCAGACCCTCATGTGGAATGTCAGACCAAACAGATCACTCTATCCCCCTCCCGTGCATGCACACACAAGGTAACAATGTGCTTCTTAAACTTACTTGTAGCACTCAACAACAAATTGGCACAAAAGCATAAGTTTCTCTAGAGGGAGTTCAGAATATCTCCTTTATATAGGGCCTCAGTTAAAACATTTACTTGGTGATATGGGTTTCCCCGAGTTAAATAATTTTTTTATAGCTTTCTGGCACATTATTTCAATGATCGTGGTAGTAATGGTAGTTAAAGCACTAATGCTCTTCACTCTGCAATTGACAAACTACCTAACTAGATAATTTTATTCACATTCTGCATTGAAACAGCCCACAAACAATTCCTACATGCTGCTGGTAATTCCCAGTTTAACAATTCTGAAGGCAGAGCAACACTTACTTACAACTCTTCCATGGGGAGTGAAGGTAAATTTTTGTATGTCAGAATCATATAGTTCAATAAGTCCAATCCAAAACCAGCAGTTAGGAAAAATGCAAATCGTTGGCTGCTGGCTGAGAACCAAACACTCAACTGTTCTGTCAGTTGTCTTACAAAAACCATTACTTAGAAAAATAATAACAACTTCTGCATCTATACAGGGAAGAGTGATACTAAGTACAAAACTTTTGTTCTCCCTCCTAAAATTCTCAACTTCGTGCATATTAAACTGAGAGTTGTATCATAAAACCTTGTTGATAATACGTTTGGAGGTGAGGAAGAAACAGAACAAAGTTTAATTACAGAGCTAGCCCCAGTCTACTGAGCAACCAAGAACGTTTCCACCATGTTGATCTGAACAGAAGTATAATTTAGCGTGCTCGTTCACTCATTTATCGAGCATTCTGATTTAGTCATTTAATGCAACAGTAAACTAGAAAACATAAATAAACAGAATGCAAATTCGGAAACTAAAAAAAGCGCGGGAAGACCACAACTTAAATGAACAAATGTCGTTAAACCGCTTTGAACAAAACGGTCATTGAAGATTTAACCGAAAAAACTACAAATACCTGTATCTGATTCCAACCATCGTCCAGTCTCATAGGCATTGTACATATGAAAGGTTTCACCCGCGTTGTCGACTGATAATTCGAAGCTCTGAATCGTCTGCGAACGTTTTTGTCGTCGAGGACCTACAATTGTGTCAACAAAGGTGGAGCTAAGCAACACAGTTGCTTCAAGGATCACTAAGTGGAAAAACAGACCTTTTATCGGCAGGTTCTGCTTATGTTCACATTTTTCCACCAAAATGCGAAAATTACAACTAACCTGAACTTCGAAAGTGAAGTATTTTTTCAGGTTTTTGATAATCATGACCAAAAACGGTAGTTTGATGGCGAGGGTCTTGTTGCTCTCCGCTGGGCAGGTTATGAACGTTGTACTGTTAGATAAAAGCGTTAAAACAGATAAAAAGCCTATTTTAGCAATGCTTAAAGACGCTGTACAGCATGTAAGACACCAGGCAAATCAAGCTGAGAAGGTAAAAGCACTGATTCTTACACTAGTCACAGTTTGTAAGCTGACTCACCTGACATTGGTTCCAACAATTTCTAATACTAGTGACTGTATATCATTGTCTGTTATTCTCTTGATATGTCCATTACGAACCTACAAACACACTGGTTAGACATTGACAACTAACCAAAGAGTATGCGAAATAAGAGTCAACACAGGTCAGTACAGAAACCATGGCACTGAGGTTCAACAGACGCTCCATTGCCCAGAGAATCTTACTTGTTTTTCCCAAATTTGGAGCGGTTTACTACCAATACTGTATAGGATAGAAAGGAAGCCTGATTGGAACGTGTTTTTAAACATTTCTAGAGGGTAGTTAAGCAGGAATAAGGTATAACCTATTGTTTATCCACTGCTCAACTCCGTTTCCCTGTAAACTGTTGTGATGAATGAAACGTGTAGTCGCTAGGTCACGCTGTTTGCTCAGGAGAAGGATCTCGCGTCGCTAGGTAACTTAGTTGAGCCCGCGCACAATTTAGCCTCGCAAACCACTTAAAATCCGCGGATTTCGAATTACAAGAATCTGAGAAAATTCAGGAAGTACGATTTCGAGGTTGCATTCCACAAATGGAGGCCAACTTGTTTCCTCGGAAAAGAGAAAACGCATCTTTAGTAGTCTGTTAAAATGCGTTTTGCAAAAAGTTCCTTCCAAGATAAAAGCGTGTTATAATGAAACTTGGTCGTTTACCAGCTGATTTGGAATTTTTCAGAAGTTTCTCATAATTCTGAAATGTTCCAGGAAAGGTTTGATTGAAAGTAGACTCTTTTCTCACAGCCATGATTTCGGAAGACTTCCAGAGTTTTGAATGTCTCGGCAAGCGTGACAACTCCGGCAATTTTCATACTATGAATCTATATTGTATGTCGTTCGATTCCTAATTCGATACGCGAAATTTTGGGACAAAAAATCAAACTTCCGTCATATTGAACTATCGACGACGATAGGGCAGATCCCCATATCCCAAACTCAGTTACACCTAAAAGCCCGCAGTATTCATCTTCATATCCACAGATGAAATATTTACCCAATCATTTTTGCGAACAAATCATACAAACAAGATCCATTTTCCCCGCTTTTCATGTAGCAATAAAGTACGAATTTAACTTTATTCAGTACAAATACATTATACTCAAAAATTTCTAGAAAGTTTCAGAAAAGGTCAGATTGCACTTTTTAAAATTTAGGTGTGTGTTTGTTTTTTTGTTGTTTTTTGCTTGTTTTTTTTGTATTACGGTCTTTGTAAACATCATCTAGACCTCCACTAAATGCTTAAACAGTCCCAAAAATCGATTTAATAAGTCAAACATACGCCATTTTAGTATCAAATCTACTTTAATCTCAATGATCCCAGGTCCTTGCCAACATATACCATAACCAAACGTATGTATTAGTTTTATTCGAGTTAAAATATGTACATAATTATTTTTTGCGCTCGTATGACACAAACACGAGATCCATTTGTTTTTGTTTATATCAAACAAAAAACTGCGACTTTAGCGTTATTCTCTACAAATATAGGGTATTACTTTATATCTGCATCTTTTAGGTCTTTTGAGTCTCTCGTTGTTCATCGTACCACACTTCGGCGGCTGAATTATTGGTTCGAATTTGCTTCCAGGTTTTTCGGTAAGTATTCAAAGCCATCTAAAATTTTTTTCACAACATTAAATTATTATAAAACAATAATTTGGACCAATTTTGTAAGATTTATTAGCAGAATAACGGGTCTCAATGGACGATGAGTTTGTCGAGGGAAAAAAAAGAAAAAAAAAGGAAATAAAAATTTCCAGGAACTGTTTTCTGCATTTTGCCGCACAAATGACAAACATATCAATCAGTTCACCTCAGCAATTTCAACTTTTCTTTCCCACATCCTCACGGTCTTGTTCAGTTCGTACAGGCTCGCACGTTCCTTTACGTAGTCCAAAACCTAAAAGTAATTCGGTTAAACCAAAAATAGGCAATAAAACAATTTGTTTGAACTAAACTTACTGGCTGAATATGACTTTCATTTGTGAGGTAGTAAAGTCCAACAATTACAACATTTCAACTCTACCCCTATTTCAATGTATCTTCATTCCAATAAATAGCAGTACACAATTTCTCAACATTCTTATAAAATATATTGAAGGGTAATGGTTTGTTGACTCTGCTAGTCAACATTCCAGTTGACAATTGCTGGCATGGGGGAGAATAGAATCATTTGTAATATGGTATCCTTTTCAAACTAACAAAATGGAAAATTGCTTGAGTGTTTCAGTGTCTCTGTTCTGATAGAAACATGGAAGACATCATTTAAACTCAAAAAATTCCCAGAGACATAAATACCATACATGAAAATTCTGTGAAACCCAGTTCAATTAAGCTTGTTCTTAGTTAGTCAGGTAAAGAACAATCATGTCGTCTTAAAGAAATTAGACTATTAGATCTTGTGTTGGGTATACAAGTCATACCAC